>JAESUZ010000399.1:0-23186 GCA_017311185.1 Proteles cristata cristata | reverse complement strand
CAGGATACTGATCTGCAGACTAAAATAAAGTCAATACTGAAATATCCAGCAATAAGATATTTTATAGAAACAATTTCATACCTTTCATTAATTAAAACAAATCCATAGTCATTAACACTGAAAACTACCTTCCAATTGTCAGGAAATTTTTCACTCAACTTTGCTTTCCATGTTATATTTTTTCTTTACATTGCCTAGCCACAAGGCACAATAGCAGTCCCTACAGTTCGTCAGCAAAGCTGCGGTAAATATAAATGTCCTTTAGTTTCATTTTATACTTATAAATTTGTATATTTATATTCTGAGTCAACACATCTGGAACAAGTGATTCTGTAATCCCCATTTCAGCATACCCATACAAACAGGATGTTTAAATGTTTTTTTAATGTTTTATTTATTTCTAGGAGAGAGAGAGAGAGAGAGACAGCGTGAGCAGGGGAGGGTCAGAGAGAGAGGGAGACACAGAATCTGAAACAGGCTCCAGGCTCTGAGCTTGCAGTCAGCACAGAGCCCGATGCGGGGCTCGAACCCACGAACCACGAGATCATGACCTAAGTGAAAGTCGGACGCTTAACCGACTAAGCCACCCAGGCACCTCAGGATGTTTAAAGCGTATATATATAGGTATATATATAAGTAAATGGACTACTTCCATTAATAAAGCTAAGAGAAATGTAAAAACAAACTGGCTCTGGTTACCTGAGATGGTAAGACCACATGCAGGAAACCAGCTCTATGAAGCTGTTTACAAGCCGACAGGACACAAGCCAGCTTGGCCCTATCCACAGAAGCGTCAGGTCCATATAGGTCAATGGCACAAAGCTCCTCGATGCTGTGACAGAAACAAAAAGAAACTAGGTGAGTGCTGATCTCACCAAATTAGCAGGATACATTGAAAAGTTGAGTGTGTTCTGTTACGCGTGTTAACTGACCACCTGACACTCAAATTCACTACATGACCTGGGAAAGGGGACACAGGCTCACAATGAACAAGGGGCCAAAGCACTAATCCAGCCTCGGAAATCAACATGGGGCTAAGCCACATCTGAGACTTGTATACCATAGGTGCAGGGAAGGCATTTGTTAAACAGATGATTTTCAAACAACTAATGAGATCCTCTGCATCAAACGCCCCACAGATGAGATCCTTTACTTCAGGAAATGGGACTACGGCAGCCACAACTATGAATCCCACCACAACACTGGTCCCCAGCATGATCTGATGCCCACCTCTGTGCTGTTATTTCTTCCCTGAGGTGCATCTCCAGGATGTCTTTGAATGGGGACTCCTTTAGTGCTTTCATCAGGTTCACACAAACATCAGGAAGATGATTCATAACTAGAACATCACCAATGTTGAAACCTATGCTTGAGGGCTCACAGAGGGTTTTTACCAAGAGTTTCATAAGGTTTGTGTTATTACATAAATTCTTCTCAAGGAGCTGCAAAAGATGATTTGAATAAAGACACATCCATTAGTCAGCACTTAGATTTTCACAATGTAAGGTCCGTGAAACTGGGAACTTTTGCCTGGCTAGGGCAGGGGTTGGCACACTTTCTCTGTAAAGGGTCAGACAACAGATGTTTTAGGATTTGTGGGCCCTATGGTCTCTACTGCAACTACTTAATTCCCTGCCATTATAATGTGAAATCAGCCATGGACATATATGGACAAATGGACTTGGAGGTTCCAATGAAACCTTCCTTACAAAAGCAGGCAGTAGGTGGCATCTGACCTGTGGACCACAGTTCTATGGCTCCTGGTTTAGGGCAATGCTGTACCTACAGACAGCCCGGCATACAGCAGGCAGTAAAGAGCCTGGTAGGGGCGCCTGGGTGGCTTAGTCGGTTAAGCGTCCGACTTTCGCTTAGGTCATGATCTCGCGGGTTCGTGGGTTCGAGCCCCGCGTAGGGCTCTGTGCTGACTGCCAGCTCAGAGCCTGGAGCCTGTTTCAGTCTGTGACTCCCTCTCTCTCTGACCCTCCCCTGCTCACGCTCTCTCTCTCTCTCCTAGAAATAAATAAAACATTAAAAAAAAAAAAAAGAGCCTGGTATACAGCGGGCACTCAGTATGTACTAACTGGAGGGACTGACTGAACTTTGTTTATATAATAAGCTTCACACATAGATTTACAAATAGTTGATAATGTACATTTCCTAAGGCAAATGTTTAATCGATCATAGCATAAAATGCAATATCCAAAAAAACATTTAGAAAAACTTCGTATTTTATTCCCACAGTAAGAATCTCAAGTACACACAAAACTTTACTACTTTCAAGAACACAGAACTCCTACAGCAACGGAAAGTTCTATGGAAGCCAAAACTACTTTCAATGGGCACTGGAAAGTACTCTTTGAGTGCCAAGTACTGACCTCAGACTAACAGAGCAACAGGAGTGACCCTACCTTCCAGCCTTCTGGGGAGATGCTGAGCAGCGTGGTGGTGAATTCCATAATCCGGACCACAACTGTACATTTGCTGTAATTGTATCTTTCTCCCTCTTGTGGGCTGGGTCTGGGACCTACTGCCCCAGCGCCAAAGCACGTTTCTGCTGCTGTAATATCATGCATAGCAATGCTTTCTAAAAAGAAAGTCACTGCTTTCCAAAGTGAAGACTGTGTTTCAGTACCTAGAAAAAAATTACACTCAAATATTACCATATGCTTCCTTTTAATTTCACTAAGATTAATGTAAAATTCCTTCAAGTATAGGCATGGTATACTTTTATTCAAAATTCAAACTTAAAAAGCTTTAAAAAAGTCATGGCAATTTCTATCAAATGTTTAAAAAGCTCATATGCTTTGATCCAGAATCAAAATTTTATCCTAATGAAATAATGGCAGAATTGTAAAGATGTGCTTGTAAGGATGTTCATTACAGCAGCTTTTAATAATGAAACAACAGAAACAACCTAAATATCCCTCAAAGGAGCAACGAAGAGACAAATTATGGCAGTGGTCTTTTTATGGAAACAACTGCATCAACTACCAAATGGACTTTGTCATAAAAGTCGCCAATCTGAAAGCATGAAGGTGCCGGCTCTCCTCTCCCATCTCCACTCCTTTCATGATCAGCCCTGTCTGCTTACAGGAAGAAAGACAAAACACCTTTCTCCTCTCTGCAGCCTCGCTGTACTTTTTAGACCAGCATGCAAGGACCTCCCAAACAAAGGGACAATTTTGAAAAGTGGGGTACGTGTTGAAAGAGAGTGTAAAGGACTGAAGAAGAGATCTTTTATAAGTCTGGGGATTTCCAATTCTTTGTTTTCATAAAATTTTAGTTCATCAAATTGCCAACTTGACAGATCATTAAAAATAATTCTGATGACAGGTCACTGTATATTCAAAAGAACTGAGAGAAAACACATTAAGAATCTAATACCCTTAAATCCAGTAGACAATGGGCTATATGACACATTCCAATCACAGGGATGCTAAATGTGGAAAAAAAAGTGGACATTTTGGCATTATTCAAATATGGCACTTATTTAGGTGAACAAGTTTTTTTTTTAGTAAAACCTATACAAAACAAAAACAATTCTAACCATATAATTTTACTTTTTATATGTGGTAATTATTTATCAAAACACGTATAGTTATAGTGGTCATACACAGAATGTGCCCTAATAACAAAGGTCATGATAACCCAACACAGAAGAAACTTATAACAGCTAGACTGTTTTGTTGCAAAGATGTAGAGTTATAAGAAATACATAAGCATAATAACATAATACTTAGGATCAAAAATGTGAAGGGTATGGAATGGTAATAATAATTGAGGCACCTTGCAAAATTTCCAGTAAAGAAACTATTTTAAAGCTGTTAAATAAAAATAAAGATGTGAAATAAAAAACCTCTATGGTATTTAGGCTCCACTGAACATGTTTTTTAAGTAATGTTAACAGTTTTATGTTAAATGCCCATACTTATGACACACGACAGAAATTAACTTTTTCAATTACTTAAAGCAAAGAGGATTTTTCTGGTTAAGTCTGAAAGAAGGTACGTTGTTTTTAATGTCTTCCACTCCTAACAAGGTATATAAATAAAACAGTTTGAAGACTGCTTAATTGTGTGACAGTTGCATAATGAGGTATTACATGGTCATTTAAATTAGCTCAATTATATATACCGACATAAAAAGACATCCAGTATTTTAAGTTTCTGTTTAAAAGTTTCATTTTAAAAATCAAATTATATCAAAGCATGCATAGGATCCCATTATGTTAAGAAATGTTTTAAATATATATATATTATATGCATAGAAAAAGTTTAAAAAAGTAAACACTAATCTGTCTCAATGTTTGTCACTAGAGAAAGCAAATCAGGGAAAAGGTTTTACATATTTCCTACACTTTTTTTGTTTTTAAAATTTTCAGAATGATATAGGAGTTCTCTTAAAACAACAAATTTAAGGTACTACTTGCAACTGAACAGCTACTATTGCTATTTTTAAAGTTTCAGAACTTTTCTGACCCATCCCTCCGAGAATCCCATACTAAAATCTTGCAGAATCCCATACTTCAGAGTCAGAGCTTCTCAAAATCGCATAAAATCTGCTTTCCCAACCCCAGTGTGTGTGTGTGCGCACATGACACACTCCCCACCATGGATGGTTCCCACTTTCTCCAACTAAAAGAAAGACAATAAGACAACCTGGTTCTTTTTCCCAAATTCACAAAACACAGACTTTATTCACCTCCAACAGAATTAAAAGAGAGACTGGTAGCTTCTTTAGCCAACCAGCACCACCAGAATGGATGCTCTGTCTACACTGAAAATCATTTAAATCACATAACACGATCTGCATGGCAAGCTGCGTGTTTAGCCCATGAGAGAGGATTTAGGTGGAATCCCCACTTCCAAGAGAGCCTCAAAAGCCCATGCACAGTATCAGCTGCCGTTGGCCCCGGATGCTCTGGACCAGAGAGATGCACCTCCAGGACCCAGGTCCTGTTCAGATCACCTGAAAGATGGAGCCTGCCATCGCCTTCCCAGCACGGGCCCAGGAGCACACGAAATACTCCGCCCTGCATTCTGTTCTCTGCAGACAACACTGTTGTCATCATACTACAGGAAAAATGCTAAGGAACAGGACAATTTAAGAAAAATGAGGACATGCTACTCAGAAACATAAGATCACAGAGCCTCATGTTAGGAAGAACTCTTCTATTTTACACACACTTTTTTTTTAAAGGTGTTTTTTTTTAGGTAGTCTCTACACCCAAAAGGGGCGCGAATCCTGAGACGAAGAGCCACATGCCCTATAGACTGAGCCAACCAGGTGCCCAGGAGGAAGTCTTGTAATGTGCTAAAGCAAAGAAAAAGTCAAAGGGTTACTTGATAAGAGGGTCTTCAAGGACCTGTTCAGGGCACAGAACAGATAGATGCTAGGCAGGTTCCCACAACCTCAGTCGTGTACACCAGACTCTTGGCCTCACATAAGCTCAAGGAATAATGCAGGGACTAAACAAACACCACCCAATACCACCACTGTTAAGGATGATTCTGAGAGTGGCATCTGTCTAGTCAAAGACCCCAGTGCTGTTCTGCCCAAAGTGGCTCCAGGCAGAACTGGGCCACAGTAACTTGGAGCACAGGTTATACATACCCAGGATCTCAGGGGCCTCGAGGGTTTTCTCTTCAGTGAAGGTGTTGTAGCACTCTAGGGCCGCCAGGAGCATGTCCATCCACTGCAGGGCAGCTCGCAGGCTGAACGGCCCTTGCAGATGGAGGAGCGTGGGCTGAGCAACGATGCCTGACGGCCGATCACAACCCCCCTCCTCCCCCCTCAAATGTGTTTATGAGGAAGGAAGTATCTTTGTTCTTGAGGATATCTTTCAGCCACAAAGAAGGTGACTTGTTGCCTTAAAAAAGAAACAAGATTAAAACACACTTTAAATAGCTTTCACATAATTAAAATTAATCACTGTAATAAATAATAATAATAAAGCCAGAATTAAGTCTGATATGTTAACAAAAAGAATCAGAGAACAAGACTGGCAATTTCACAGTATTTCAAATATAGCTTCCCTAAAGAGTCCCATATAAAGTACCTACCAAAGCAGTAAAATTTCAGAATGATAGGAGATCATTTTTTTTTAACCACAGTAATCGTAACTTCTTTCACTGTAATTACTGCCAAGAAGGTCTTTCCATCAAAGCCATTCTCTTCAGTTACTTTAAACATTATATCAATGGCTGGATACCATTTGCATAGTTGTGAATGTCCTATCCTTTCCCTTGCCTTTTTTCTTGAAAATTATTACCCTAATTTTTTAGGAGTAATTTAAAGAATAAACACAAAAAAGAGCACTGCGACTCTCTAGTCCCTGTCCTACATCCTGGCTGTGCAGACCTTGCCTCTCTTGTGTCTTGGTTTTCTTGTCATAACGGTACTTACCTTTGAGGTTCCTACAAAGATCAATGAACTGAAGTAGTAAATATTTGAAAAAGTGTTTATATCACACAGTAAGTGCAATTTTTATTAAATAAAAGAGTCAAATATCTGTTTTAAAAGACATTTTTTCTTTTAGGTATTAATCATTTTCTAAACTGAAAATGAAAAAAACAACATTAAATTTTATTTTGCATGCTCTGAAATCGGTGACTGCAAAGGTCAAATCATCCTGATGCTACTGAAGTTAAAGGAAGAATGGAAAACAATAATGTATTTCTGATGTAGTAAGAAATAGTTTTCCTATTGTGTTAAAAAAAAAACCTATCACAGCTACATAAGCAAAGTTTCAATATCCTGTTTTCAGGGTTTGCTTTAGAAAGAAATATTATTAAATCTTCTACTATCTTCACTAGAAATTGACAAAGAAAGGGGCGCCTGGGTGGCTTAGTCGGTTAAGTGTCCGACTTTCGCTTGGGTCATGATCTCGCGGTTCGTGGGTTCGAGCTCCGCGTCGGGCTCTGTGCTGACTGCCAGCTCAGAGCCTGGAACCTGTTTCAGTCTTGACTCCCTCTCTCTCTGACCCTCCCCTGCTCACGCTGTATCTCTCTCTCTCTCCTAGAAATAAATAAAAAAATTAAAAAAAAAAAAAAAAAGAAATTGACAAAGAAAATAAAATACTGAGTAAAAATATTTAAGTTCTCTCTCACACGCTAAGAGTTGTAGAAGAGAAAGGACAGAAAGGACAGAAAAGGCAGTATAGAGAAAGGAGAGGACAAGGGGACACAGAGAAGACATGGGCCTGGGAAAGCACATTCCAATTGCTAGGAATCTTCCCAGATCCCTGCCTCCTTCTCACTCTCCTTCCCAAAACTACAGCTTCTGTGACTCTGGCTTTCCATCCACAGGAATATCAGAAGTCAGAAGCCCCTGACACATGTCACAGGGACATGCCTGTGCTTGTCACTTCATCCCACGGATGTGGGTGTTGCCTAGCACCCCTGGTGACAGTGTAGTCTTATAGGGCACTAAAGGGTGGCTGAGCTGACTCTTGATTTTGGTTCAAGTCATGCATGATCTGATGGCCATGGGATCAAGCCCCGCGTTGGGCTCCGTACTCAATCAAGCCTGCTTGATTCTCTCTCTCCCACTGTCCCTCCCCTGCTGGTTCGTTCTCTCATTCAATCAATCAATAAAGAGACACTTAACACTGTCCCTTAAAAATGACTGGAAGCAGCATTATTAACAGCCAAGAGATGGAAGCAGCCCAAGTATCCACTGACTGAAGAATGGATAAGGAAGACATGATATAAACATTATTCAACCACAAAACAGAATGAAATCTTGCCATTTACAATGACATGGATGGAACTAGACAGTATTATGCCAAGTGAAGTCAGTCAGAAAAGACAAATACGATACGGTTTCACTCATGTGTGGAATTTAAGAACAAAACAAACAAACACGGGTGGCGGAGAAGAGAAGCAAACCAAGAAACAGACTCTTAATATAGAGAACAAACTGATGGTTATGAGACAGGAGTGGGGTGGGAGGAGCAGATAAACAGGTGGTGGGCAAGGAGTACACTTATGATGAGCACCAGGGAATATACGAAGTGATGAACCACTATACTATACTCCTGAAACTAATACAACACTGTATGTTAACTGACTGGAATTAAACCAAAATTTCACAAAAACCCAAAACATCATTAGGAGTTCAATATAGCAGAGAGAGAGGCAGATGCACAATTGGAAGGCGCAGAGGAGGTAAGCCAAGGAACGCTCACGCCTTTTATGCAAAGTATATGTTGGTGGTAAGCAAGGTTCACCTACTACTTGGCATCCTTTCTTTAACAGAAACAATTCTGAGAGGCAGAGCTCCACTTACTTCATTAAAAATACATGAGGCCCCTACTGAAGGCAATTAAGAACCAGAGAAATGTACAGGACCAGTGAGTCTGATATCACTGGAAACTGTGTGGGCTACAGGAAAACCAGAGACCCAACCCGGAGGGAGGGAGGGCCGGCCAACTAGCAGTTGTGACATAATATCTGGGCCAAGTTTCCTTTAGAAAGAAGGAAAACACACCCCACCCTTGCACCTCATCCAATCTTCATGTACGTTACAGGACTGTTGTGAGAATGACAATGTAAGAAAACTAACTTTGTAGGGGCGCCTGGGTGGCTCAGTTCAGTAAGCAGCCAACTCTTGGTTTCTGCTCAGGTCAAGATCTTGTAGTTTGAGAGTTCAAGCCCCACAGTGGGATCTGTGCTGACACCACAGAGCCTGCTTGGGATTCTCTCTCTCTTCCTCTCTCTGCCCCTCCCCTGCTCATGCCCTCTCTCAAAATCAATAAATAAACTTAAAAAAAAAACAAAGAAACTAACTTTGTTCATTAAAAGCAATAAACAAATATAAAATACTAATTATGTTATTAAAACAATTCTCTACGTTAAAAAAATCCAGTTGCACATTACCACTATATACATAAAATTATAACAGACAAATATATACTACATATTTGTATGCCAAATAAAATATGTAGTACAAATACAATCATAATATATGCTACAGATTTATATAGCATCACAATATATTCCACAGTGTAACAAAATGTAGAATCTTCAAAGTTTCAGAACTACACCAAGTAATTTTTGTCTCTTTCTCTATAAGGAAAAAGCCCCAAAGTAGTACTCTACCCCATTTTCTAAAAAGAACCGCTCTCTCATGATTGGTAGTGCACTGTCACTTTTCTTATCCAGAATCACACACCACAGCACATCTTTGTTCTGGACGCGTAACACAGTGCACTCCACGGGGGGGCCAGGGCCTGGGTCTTTCCTGGTTCTGGACGCATGCACGGTGCACTCCACAGGGGGGTCAGGGCCTGGGTTTGTCTTGGTTCTGGACGTGTGCACAGTGCACTCCACGAAGGGGGTAAGGGCCTGGGTCTGTCCTGAGGCATAGCTTCTCTAACCTATGCTCCCAAACCTGGGCTTGGACTTACTGGAGAACATAGAACAAATACATTTATTCGTAAGAAATTTAGTAATTATTTCAAGTCTATAAGTACAATTTAATGGCTTAGTGTAATAGTTATTTAAAAAGCACAGGCTCACTGTGTTCCCCTAGTCTCACAGTAATCTGAGATCATTTAGATTCAGGAGTCTAGCAATTTCTTTTTTTTTTTTTCTTTTTCTACAAATAGTTTATTGTCAAATTAGTTTCCACATAACACCCAGTGCTCATCCCCACAAGTGCCCTCCTCCATGCCCCCCTCCTCCCCCCCACATCCACCAGTCCTCAGTTTTTGTCAGCATTCAAGAGTCTCTCATGGTTTGCCTCTCCCCCTTTCCCCCACCATTTCGCCCTTCTTCTCCCTCTTGGTCCTCTGTTAAGCTCCTCCTAATCCTCCTATACGTGCACACATATGATATTTGTCCTTCACTGCCTGACTTATTTCGCTCAGCATAACACCCTCAAGGTCTATCCATGTTGCTACACATGGCCAGATTTCATTGTTTCTCATTGCCATGTAGTATTCCATGGTATAGATAAACCACATCTTCTTGATCCATTCATCTGTTGATGGACACTTAGGCTCTTTCCAGGTTTTAGCTATTGTGGAGAGTGCTGAGGAGTCTAGCAATTTCTTATGAATCACATGGTAAAACTTTTAAAAACTGCAGTATTTCATTAACTATTAATAAAATTTCTAAATCTTAACTGAGTATCATGTTAACAACTGCAATGGTCACCCAACTCTTCTTCATTTCCTTTAAATAACACAGAAAAGCAAAAATGCAGTAGAATAAAAAAGATACTGGGATAGTCTAAATTTACTTCCTCATTATCATTTGACAGATAACAAATTAGCAGTTTTTTCTTTCTTTCTGTAAATCTTTGTGAAATGGAGAGCCCATAATTTATCCTTTGTCACGCAAATGACCCATAATGGTTATTGAACATACTTATCTTTTTATTAGGAACATTTTATTTGGTATATTCATCTGAATAATGGAAAGGTTACATTTTCAATAAGTACACATCTCTAAACTACTGGTAAAAGCAAGACCCATGATTTATAAGACATAAAGATCACAATACCTGGCAATAGAGGAACGAATTTAGAAAACACTTCTATGGATTTGTGTCGACATTCCGTCGGGGCCTCCCACAGTGGGCTAACAGCCAATGGACAACATCTAGTAAGCACAATGATGCCCCGGGTGGAAATCCTCTATATGGAGATAACATACTGTATTTAATACGCGTCCCAACATTTAGCATTTAGCTAACCCAAGAATCTAGAAATCATAAACTCAACTCTGCCATACTAATCCATGTAGAAACCTCATCAAAAGGCATTCAATTTATTTTTAATGTATTATCATTAGTATACAATCAAATGTCACGGTTAAATAGGTCTAAATGCTGTTTACCTTCTTTTTGAGGAAAAAAGTTTAAAAACGTTTCTTAAAATTTAAAAGGTTCATGTTTCCTTTTCAATGTATTTTAAAACAAAAGGGGTTCTGAGATATAAAGTCGTGCTTCTCAAACTGTGGCCCCTGAACCGGCTGCATCAATATTATCTGTAAACTTGGAAGAAATGCAAGGTATTGGCCCCACTCCAGACATACTGAAAGATTCTAGGGCCAGGGCCCAGCAACTTGTGTTTTAACAAGACCTTCAAGTAAGTCTGATCACTGCTTCAGATTGAGACCAATGATCTAGAGAGGTCAAAAGTTAACAACATGATCTGAAAGAATCAATTTTAAAACAATTGAGGGAAGGGGCACCTGGGTGGCTCAGTTGGTTGGGCCTCCAACTTTGGCTCAGGTTATGATCTCACAGCTTTTCGGTTCTAGCCCTGCATCGGGCCCTGTGCTAAGAGCTCAGAGCCTGGGGCCTGCTTTGGATTCTGGGTCTCCCTCTCTCTCTTCCTCTCCCTCACTTGCACTCTGTCTCTGTCTCTCTCTCTCTCTCAAAAATAAACATTTTTTTAAAAAAATAATAAAATAAAACAACAGAGGAAATACTAATATCCAATTGACATGTGCCAATACTCCTGCAGAGTGGTAGAAGCCAGGAGACACCCTGGACACCCTGCACTGACCCACAGATCTGGAGGGGCTATGCATGGCACACCCCATCCTGCTGAGAGACCTTGCTAGGATGGAAAGAAGAGAGAAGACTGGATACCACTGGCTAATATGGCAGTTTTGTCTTTAGGGAGCTTCATCTCATAATTCTAAATTTCCATGACTGTTAAAATGCTATTTCAATATTTCAGTTCTTATATTTCAAAATTTTTTTTAATGTTTTATTTATTTCTGATAGAGAACGCATGAGCAGGGAAGGGTCAGAGAGGGAGGGAGACACAGAATCTGAAACAGACTCTGGCTATCAGCACAGAGCCCTACGGAGGGCTCGAACCCACGAACCGTGAGATCATGACCTGAGCCGAAGTCAGACGCCCAAATGACTGAGCCACCAGGTGCCCCTCAGTTCTTATATTTCAAATTTACTCCACAAGAGTTCATGCATTTTCTAGTCAAATAATTCCACACTAAATCTGTACTCAAATAAATGTTTCATTTACAAATTGATACCTTAAACCAAGTATTTTCAAACACAAGTTTTTAGTGTCCTAGACATTGACTACTCCTATTTCCACACATTCCTTCCAGATTTTCTTTCGTTAACTGAGAATTAGTTTTATGCTGGAAAAAAATTTAAAAAGGAAGCAATATCACCTACCGTGGCCTACGTCGTTTTTTCACTTTGTTTAAAGATACGTGCTTCTTTTCAATGATACGCCTTACGTGATCAATGGCATCACAACACTGTTGAACTGTACCTGTTCTCAAGTATAAAAATAAATTTCCAAAGGAGATATATAGCTGGTTATTATTAATATATTAGTATTATGTTTATTGACCTAGTTTTTAAACAAAAAAGATAATTTTATAACAGAGGTAATATCGTTTCATCCCTCGGAGTATTAAGTTTAAGTAAATGATTTACACTGTTCAAAACGAAACAAAACCCACATTTAATGCTGTAGGACAGTACAGTGCACATGCACAAACACACTCACACACAGCAGCACCACCTACTGAACTGGCCCCCAGCCCCCAACCCCCAGCCCCCAGCCAGCCAGAGCACAGCCCCACATAACGGATCAGAGGTGGAAGACTCGACAGGCATTACGAAGCCCACTCAGCAGGCCAGATCCTGTGCATCTTAATTAAAGGCTATTATTTAAGGGATATAAATTCCTTGACCTCCCTTTTTCTTATGTAAGTTCAACCATATCATAGCTTAATAATATAGCCACTGAAGGGGAACCGAAGCAAATGAGTAAAAACATCCACAAACATCCTGGGTTATTTAGGAAAGGACCCTTACACAACTTGAGTTCTATTACAAAGAAAAACTTTTCTTTCTCTGCTTTGAAACTATGGCAGTGATTTTTAAGAGTCAAAGTTTTACTTGTTGAGAAAATATACCTATATGTCAGGATCAACAGAGCAATTTTAAGCTCTTTGATGGCAAGGGCCAAATTTTAAGCACTTTTACCCATAGAAGGCTGTGAACATGAAGGACAATAGAGCTCAACCTGTCTTTTGAAAAAACAGAAAACAACAGAAAATAAAATCTGAATAAATCAAAGAGAAGTTCTGCCACACGCAGCTATGTAAGTCACTTACGTTCTCTGCTAAGATGTCTAAGAAGCCTTCTAGCCCAGAAATTGCAAGATATTCATTCTGACCACAGTACAGATGTAACTGTAAAAACTACCATCTATGGGGCCCCTGGGTGGCTTAGTCGGTTAAGCGTCCGACTTTCGCTTAGGTCATGATCTCGCGGTTCATGGGTTCGGGCCCCGCGTTAGGCTCTGTGCTGACTGCCAGCTCAGAGCCTGGAGCCTGTTTCAGTCTGTGACTCCCTCTCTCTCTGACCCTCCCCTGCTCATGCTGTCTCTCTCTTTCTCTCCTAGAAATAAATAAAAACATTAAAAAAAAGTAAAAAAAAAATAAAAAAAAAACTACCATCTATTACTCTCTTATTAAGTCTATTTCTGACTCTTTTACATTATTTCTTAATTATGGTACAAATGGTTTCATCACAATCTTGTAATGAGATCTATATTCCACTTCTCGGTGGCTATTACGGCCAGCTTTCTCTACATGCTGTGATCGTACATTCCCACATTCTGTGTCATCACAGTAACTGTCTGGCTTCATTGGAGATGCACAATCAAACTGCCCCACCTGCCCTGGGCAGGAGCTCTGACTCGCCAGGGGCCAAGCTCAGGGGCTACCAGGGCTCAAGGTGAGTCTCAGAGGAGGCGAGCACTGAAGACTTCTACAAACTGCACTAGAGACACTGGAGGGGCACACCCCCCTTCACACTTGTCATCCTAAATGGGAGATGGGAGGAAAAACCCATTAGCTTATGAAGAACTACCTGAGGCTTAACCCCTGAGTGGAAAAGCTCTTGAAAACCTGTCAGGCTAACAACTGGCATGCAAACAAAAAGCTCAAGTAAGACCTACCTAAGGATTTCTCATCTGCGTGGGCTAAGGCCAGACTTTCCAGATATGTAACCAAAGCTTCAAACACAAACTGTTCTACCAGAGATTCTTCTTCCCTGTAAAATAAAGAATATTGATCTCACCTAGGAAAACAATAAAGCAGAAGTGACAACAGAAAAAAGTGATGTTATCAAAAAATGCATACATTAAATTTGATTTTAAAAAATGGCTCAAATGTTTTGAAACCTATAACCACCAAATACTTTTCAAAGAAGAAAACTTTCTCAAGAGCAGATCAAAAACTACATAAACCAAAAGATGCAATACTGGCTTTTTATCTGCATACAAGTACCCTTCCATCTGTGGAACTGCTCATAACACATACCTTAGGACCACTGTTCTGACCACACTTCCACACACCTCATTAAAATTAACAGAAAAAAAGATCTCCTACCATATGCACATTCTTTCAAAATCAGAGAATTTCAAAAGCCCTCATACTGTCCAAAAGCCAGTCAACTTCAATAGTGAACACTAAGACTTTTAGAACCACATCAGGCAAATGGAAATAATTAATTCAGTCAACAATGTCTGTGGACTATATTCTTATACACAGTAAACTCATGGATGGGTGAAGGGCAGAGGCCAGATCTCTTTCTGGAAAATGTGTTCCTTAGTAACACAGGACAATAAATGATTGAATAGAAAATGACAGGGCTAGGCACTGAATCTGAGAGAGGTTCAGAGAAAAGGCTGAATTGAAGTTCTTGTGTGATGCACGGCTGGGTCACTGTGCAGCCCACTGGGAAGGAGCACGTTCCCAGAACAAATGGAACTGGAGCGAGGTGCCGGAGGACGGAGCACTGACACAAACAATTACAAACTGGTGTTTGGTTTGGCAGGCGTACCGTCCTCATTTCGCTGTTTCTTTTTAAGTTTGAGTCCTAAGAAGGACAGTGTCTGTCGGAACTCCACAAGCTCCACATCTCCCCCAATGTCGCACATACACATCTGGCGCTGAAAACAGAGGGCAGTACCGACAAATGTATGGTATGGGCAAAGATGTGGAGGCAAGATGGAAAACACAGGAGACAGCAAGCAAACCAAAAGAACTAGAAGAGGTTCATTTGGAAGAGCAGTTTGGGATGACACTGAAAAAGTTGGGGAGGTCTTAGAATGCCGGGCTGAGTTCAACAGCTTAGGTAAAAGAAGGTAAGCAGAGAAATGGCACGACAAAATAACTCAGAACTGTGCTTCCTAAGAAAGGTGGGCAAAACAGTTTATCAGCATGCAGAAAGGAGACAGTAGAATTTGTCTTTATATTATTCAACATGGAAGATCTCAAAAAACTTGTCTCTCATGCACATTTTCTCAAAAAGCCTGTTGGAATGTGATCCAACAAATCAGAATGCACAACAGAGGAAAAGAAAACAAAAGATCAAACACAGAAAAGAAGTAAAGGGGATATTCAAGAGGAGAGGCCAGTTATCCAGACACGACAGGTGAGGAGATACCCAAGAAAGAGACTTGTTAACAGCTGTCTCCACCAAAACACTGTGTTATGGATTTTTCAACCTGGAAGGAATATGGCCCCAATTCCACTCTTGACATGATCAGGTAAAGTTCTTCTGTCCATGTTCAGCCTGGATCAGCTGACAGTGCTCATTCATTCCACAAGAGAATTTTGCTTTAACACGCTCCTGACACATGGGGGTGGACTCCTGGGAACTGAGATGCGGCAGTTCAAGGGCTGTCCACACCCTCAGACGATATTTCTCCCTGATGTCAGCTAGTGGTCCACTTCACCACTGTGGAGAGCTGTGCTTCCCAAAACTAACGTGAGCCTTGTCACTCTATTTCTTTGGAATGGGCTCCTGTTCTCCCTCTTGGAGCTATAGCTGACTAGTCTCCACAGAGCGGATTATCCCAGGATACTTCACCTAACAGTGAAAACACTGACCTTTACTGCTTTTCTTTTTTTTGTTTTTTTTTGTTTTTTTTTTTTTTGTTTTATTTATTTCTAGGAGAGAGAGAGACAGCGTGAGCAGGGGAGGGTCAGAGAGAGAGGGAGGCACAGACTGAAACAGGCTCCAAGCTCTGAGCTGGCAGTCAGCACAGAGCCCGACGCGGGGCTCGAACCCACGAACCGCGAGATCATGACCCAAGCGAAAGTCGGACGCTTAACCGACTAAGCCACCCAGGCGCCCCTGACCTTTACTGCTTTTCAAACTGTGAGAGTGTTATCAGTTAGGGTACATACGTACAAAATGAAACAAATTAAGAAAGGGGAATAAGTAATATAAAGGAAGAATGATTAGCTTAGTGCAGAGGAGAGTCTAAAATTCTGAAAACACTCTACTTCTTAACCTAGGTGGTGAGTCTACAAAAACTTGCTTTATTATTATTCAATAAACTTTACAGTTTTTCTTCAACTGAGGCATAACTGACTATATGTCAGTTATGTTTATATTACTTCCAGGAGCACAACATGACGCCTCTGTATTTGTGAACACTACAATATGATCACCACAGTAATCCTTTCAAAATTGGAGCCAATCCTCTCAAACTCTGCTACTAAATAAACTATGTTTATGGAATATTGTAAATCCTTTGTTGTCTTCGCCAGGAGATTCCATCTTAAGAAACCACTGTCGGGGTGCCTAGGTGGCTAAGTCAGTTAGGCGTCCGACTTCAGCTCAGGTCGTGATCTCACGGTTCGTGGGTTTGAGCCCCACGTCAGGCTCTGTGCTGACAGCCAGCTCAGAGCCTGGAGCCTGATTCGGATTCTGTATCTCCCTCCCCTGCTTGCGCTGTCTCTCTCTTTCTCTCTCAGAAATAAATAAACATTTAAAAAAAAAAGTTAAAAAAAAAGAAGAAGAAGAAAGAAACCACTTTCTTTGCTCATCCCTAAGATGCAACTCTTCATCCATTCAAGTTTGATTATGAGATTGCAATAATTCAGTCACATCTTCTGGCTCCACTTGTAATTTTAGTTCTCTTGCTATTTCTACCACATCCAGTTACTTCCTCCAGGAAAGTCCTGAACCCGTCAAACTCATCCATGAGGGTTGAAACCCATTTCTTCCCAACTCCTATGAATGTTGATGTTTTCATCTCTTCCCAAGAATCATGAATGTTCTTAATGACATCTATTACAGTGAATTCTTTCTAGGCTTACAATTTACTTTGCCCAGATTCATCTGAGGAGTCACTCTCTATGGCATCTATGGCCTTAAGAAATATATTTCTTAAATAAAAAGACTTGAAAGTCAGGACACCTGGCTGGCTCAGTGGAGCATGTGACTCCTGATTTCAGGGTTGTGAGTTCAAGCCCCACACCGGGCATAAAGCTTATTTAAAAAAAAAAAAGCAGGGGGGTACCTGGGTGGCTTAGTCGGTTAAGCGTCCGACTTTCGCTTAGGTCATGATCTCGCAGTTCGTGGGTTCAAGCCCCGCGTCAGGCTCTGTGCTGACTGCCAGCTCAGAGCCTGGAGCCTATTTCAGAGTCTGTATCTCCCTCTCTCTCTGACCCTCCCCTGCTCACGCTGTCTCTCTCTCTCTCTCTCTCCTAGAAATAAATAAAAATATTAAAAAAAAAGAAAAAGACTTGAAAGTCAAAATTACTCTTTGATCCATTAACTGCAGAATGGATGTTGTGTTGGCTGGCATGAAAATATAATCTCATGGTACCTCTCCATCACAGCTCTTGCGTAATCAGGTGCATGGTCACTGAGCAATAATATTTTGAAAAGATCTTTGTTTCTGAGCAGTAGGTCTCAACAGTGGGCTGAAAATATTCAGTAACCAGATTGTAAACAGATGTATTGTCATCCAGGTTTTGTTGTTCCTTTTAGAGAGCACAGATAAGAGTAGATTTAGCATAATTCTGAAGGATCCTATGATTTTGGAATGGTAGATCAGCACTGACTCTAACTTTTCACTAGCTATGTTAACCCCTAACAGGAGAGTCAGCCTGTCCTCTGAAGCCAGGCATTGACTTCTCTCTTGCTATAGAAGTCATAGATGGCATCTTCCAATAGAAGGCTGTTTCATCTCATTGAAAATCTGTTGTTTAGTGTAGGCATCTTCATTAATTATCTTAGCCAGATCATCCGGATAACTTAGCAGCACTTGCTGCTTCACCTTGCACTTTAATGTTATGAAGATGGCTTCTTTCCTTAAACCTCACAAAGCTCTGCTAGCTTCAGACTTTTCTTCTACAGCTTCCTCACCTCTCTCAGCCTCCACAGAACTGGGGACAGTCAGGGCCTTGCTCTGGCTTAGGCTTTGGCTTCAGGGAGTTTTGTGCTGCTGTGTTCTTCTATCCAGACCACTAAAACTTTCTCCATATCCGCAATAAACCTGTTTCACTTTCTTATCATCCAACTGCTCACAGAAATGGCAGCTTTAATTTCCTTCAAGAATGTTTCGTTGACATTCACTACTTGCCTAACAGGTGTAAGCAGCCTAGCTGTCGGCCTATCTCAACTTTTGATGTGCCTTTCTCATTAAGCTTAATCATTTCTAGCTTTTGATTTAAATCAAGAGACATGCAACTCTTCCTTTCACTTGAACACTTAAAGAGGCCATTATAGAGTTATCAAGTGGCCTAATTTCAATATTGTTGAGTCATAGGGAATACAGAGGCCCAAGGAGAGGGAGAGAGATGGGGGAACAGCCAGATGGTGAAGTTGTCAGAACACAGACACCATTTATCAGTTGTCTTACATGGTACCAGTTCATGGCACCCCAAAACAATCACAATAGTTACATCTAAGATCATCCATCAGAGTTGATGTTCACCATGCCTGATACAGGAAAAATAAAAACATTCGAATCATGTGAGAATTTCTAAAACATGGCATAGGGACACAAAGTAAGTAAATGTTGTTGGAAACATAGAACCAATAGTTACTTAAACTCAATTTCTAAAAAATGCAGTATCTGTAAAGAAAATAAAACAAAGCACAATAAAATGAGGTATGACTTATTTATCACTGGAAGTTTGTACCTATTGACCTCTGTCACCCAGCTTGGCTACCCCTCTTGCTAGCCTGTGGGGTTTGTTTGTTTGTTTTTTGATTCCAAAAATAAGTAAAATCATAGGGCATTTGTCTTTCTCTGTCTGACTTCTTTCACTTAACACAATGCCCTCAGGTCTATCCATGTTTTTACAGATGGCAAGAAGCCTTTTGTTTTTATGGTTGAATAAAACTCCATCATATACATTTACCACATTTCCTTTATCCATTTATCCATGTTGTACACTTAAATAAATATGCAGTTTTCATATCTAGGCTAATTTAAATAATGCTGCAAAAAGCACAGAGGTGCATAAATCTTTTTGAATTAGTGTTTCAAATACCCAAAAGTGGATAAATACCCAAAAGTGGAATTGCTGGATCACATGATACTTCTATTTTTATTATTGAGGAACCTCCATACTGTTTTCCATAGTGGCTATGCCAATTTACATTCCTCCCAGCAGTGCACAAGAGTTCCCCTTTTTCTACATCCTTGCTAACACTTGATGGGGTGGCTGAGTGGCTCAGTTGGTTAAGCGTCCGACTTCAGCTCAGTCTTAACTGTCATGATCTCACAGTTCATGGGTTTAAGCCCCACGTCAGACTCTGTGCTGACAGATAGCTCAGAGCCTGGAGCCTGCTTCAGATTCTATATCTCCCTCTCTCTCTGACCCTTCCCTTCTCACACTGTCTCTCTCTTTCTCTCTCACAAATAAATAAAAACATTAAAAACATTTTTTTAATTAAAAAAAAACACTTGTTGTCTTTTTCATAGCGATTTTAACAGGTGTAAAGTGATATCTCATTGTGGTTTTAATTTGCATTCCCTGACGATTAGTGACACGGAGCACCTTTTGCTGCCTTTTCATTTTACTGATGGTTCCCTGTGCTATACAGAAGCTTAGCTGAGAGTCCCACATGTTTAGTTTTGTATTTGTTGCCTTTGCTTTTGGAGTCAGAGCCAAAACATCATCACCAAAACTGATGTCAAAGAGCTTACCTGCCTATGTTTTCTTCTATGAATTTTATGGTTTCAGGTCTCCCATTCAAGTGTTTAATCCATTTTAAGTTAATTGTTGTATACGGTGTAAGATAACACTGTAGTTTCATTCTGCAAGGAGCTGTCCTGTTTCCCCATCACCAATATGTACTGAATAGACTCTCCTTTTCCCATTGTTTATTCTTGGCTCCTGTGTCAAAACTTAACTGACCATGATTACCTGTGTTTATTACTAGGCCCTCCATTGTGTTCATCTGATCTGCCTGTTTTATGCCAATACCACAGTGCTTTGATTATTACAGCTTTTGTAGTATAGCTTGAAATCACGGAGCATGATGCCTCCAGCTTTGTTCTTTCTCAAGATCGCTTTGGTTCTTCAGTGTATTTTGTGGTTCCACACAAATTTTAGGATCATTTGTTTGGTTTCTGTGAAAAATGCCATTAGAATTTTGACAGGGATCTGCATTAAATGTATTGACTGCTTTGGGGAGTATGAACATTTTAACAATATAAATCCTTCCAATCCATAAACATGGTATATCTTTCCATTTATTCATGTTTTCTTTAGTTGCTTGCACTCATGTCTTATGGTTTTCTGTGGTCTTACATTTCCTTGGTTAAATTGATTCCTAGGTATTTTACTCTTCTTGATGTACTTATAAACAGGACTGTTTTCTTTATTTCACTTCCTGGTAAGGGGTTATTGAAGGACAGAAATGCAACAGATTTTTATATATGGATTTTGTATCCTGCAACTTTACTGAATTCATTTATTTTTTTTTTATTTATTTTTTTTAAATATTTTATTTATTTCTAGGAGAGAGAGAGAGAGACAGCGTGAGCAGGGGAGGGTCAGAGAGAGAGGGAGTCACAGACTGAAACAGGCTCCAGGCTCTGAGCCGGCAGTCAGCACAGAGCCCGACGCGGGGCTCGAACCCACGAACCGCGAGATCATGACCTAAGCGAAAGTCGGACGTTTAACCGACGAAGCCACCCAGGCGCCCCTGAATTCATTTATTAGCTCTAACAGGTTTTTGGTGGAGTCCTTAGGGTTTTCTATATATTGTATCATGTCATCTGAAAACAGTAACATAGTCACACTTAAGTTTTCAACGCTCTCCTCTATATATAGATTTCACAGTCTAAAATGCTAAAAAAATAAAATTAAAATAACCTAGTGGCTTCAAACTCTAGTCAATTTTCATTTAATGTGCACATGCACATACACACAGAAATTCCTATCCATCCATCTATATCCATCATCTCTCTATCTCTATCATCTACCTTATTTTTACAATTGCTTCCTTTACATCTTCAAAGCTGAACTGCCATTTACTGAGAGAAGCTATCTGGACCAAAGAAAGCCAAGTTCCTCATTATAGGGAGGATGTAGTCATCATCTACCACTACTTAAAAGAACTGATTTCAGCAACAAGTTTATAATTATCTATGTGACTAATTATTAATCTCTTTTTTTCAAATGCAACCCTCGCGAATGGCTATTATCTTTATATCACTAGCATTTGATTCAGTGTACAATATTCTTAAAAAGTAATAACAGATAAATGAACAAACACTACTACAACCTTAGGTCAGGGACTAATGATCTTTTTCTTGGACTTCTGAAACATTCCTGGCCCTGTTTTATGTCACTATGTCACTGTTTTATGTCACTTAGATCCACTCTCCATATAGCTATGGGCAGGTGAATTTTAGAAGGAAATTTAACCATGCAGCTCTCTGCTTCAGGGACTTGCTGTCGCTAGAAGTGACCTACCTTTTTCAACTCTATGAACAAAGGCTCCTGGCCAGTCTCACTATGTTCCTTTCCAAACTTCAAACTCCACAGTTGAGGAATATAAAATGTCTTCATCTCCTTATATGCCATCCTATTTCTTCTCCCTACCCCATACCTTTCATCTGAAATGCTTTGGCTGATTCCCATTTATCCTTTAGGCTTCATCTAAGTATAAATGCTATAGCAAGACTTCTTTAACTTACTCAAGTTGGATTAGTTACTCCTCTTCTAACACCCGGGATTATGTCTTCTGTTGCATTTACAAGACTGCCATGGTATTATGTTTGTATGTATTTCTCAGTAGTTTCCGAGCTTCCTGAATGCAAACTGCATTTGAATTCATTTTTTAATCCCCAGAAAACAGCACCCCATCTGACACATGACTAACTAAATGCTTGATACACAAATACACTGATCACATAAACACCAGTCACTTTTCAAAATCACTACTAAAAATTTGAAGAACTTGTTTTATACAAGCCTGTCATGTGGCTTACTTACCTGAATTCTCTGTAGATATTATTAAAGGCAAGTGATGCTCCTAGCCTCTTAAAGGCATTGGGGTGAAGTGCAAAGCTGTACAGTCGCTTGAAAAGTGATTTGGTGTTTACGGGACTTTTCTCCTGCTGTTGCGGCGTTGTCTGCTTAATGCACCATTTGAGGAATTCACGAATGCACCGACCACAAAAATCTCTTCAAGTACTGTCAACAGGGTCTACAATGCCATCCTACAACAAAACATATGATGACAACTGAACTCCCTGGTCTGCTCTGGGTATAACTACAGCATGTTGGGAAAATTAATTTAAAACACTACTCAAGAAAAAATAAACAACAGAAAACCAATCTGACTGTCTAGAATCTAGACTCGAATAACAATGTTCTTTTGACAAAATGAAAACACTTTCCTTTAAATAAACTGAAAAATCCATGAAAAAACGAGAGACTATTTTAATTATGTAGCAACAAAACAGTCCCTCCTTTCCCTGAAGAAACCCATCCGAAGAGTCTTTCTTGCTGACTTTACCTCATAATAGTATCTGAAATGCCTTACTGAGGTTAAAGAAAATAAGATCCTTCTCAGGTTCCAAGGGAATTGTAATGCTACATAAAAATCATATGGAGATGTGGTCTGAAAATATAACTTTCTGTAAGAGCAGTCTCCATGAAAGGCACAGTCTCTAAATACCTGAAAAAATAAGCAGCTAAGGAAATTTGAATGTTTTTATTCCTGTGTAGACATAATTCCCTCTTACATATGTACAGGAAAGATCTAACTTGGAAACCTATATTGAACACTGAAATAAGGGAGTTCTGCCAAACATCCCCAGTTATTTCCTACATGCAAAATCTCTGATTATAGTGCTTATTGGAATTCAAGAAGCCATTAACTGTGGAAATGTGAAGAGGTGATATTTATTG
>JAESUZ010000398.1:0-64175 GCA_017311185.1 Proteles cristata cristata | reverse complement strand
AGTGAAAACACACACTTTAAGAAAAATAACAGCACCTATTGCTCATTTACCATGTGCTAAAGGCTATTCTAGAATAGTTGCAAGGAAAATTCCAGTAATAACTCTCTAAGATAGGTAATAATGTTCTGTTTCCTAAATTAGGAAGTTAGACCTAATAAGACAGGTTACTTGCCTGAAGTCACATAACTGAAGCGGTAACTGAGTAATGGCTCCCCAAAATGTCTTCATTCTGATCTCCTGAAGCCCCCAAAGGAACACAGCCCTGCTGACACCCTGATTTTACCTCAGGGAGACCCATTTCAGACTTCTCATCTCCAGAACTGATCAGTAACCAATTTGTACTTTTTAAAACCACTCACGTTTTTGTTTGTTTTTTTTTTTAGTGGAGTCATATATGCTAATTTTATTTTTACTTTTTTCAGATCTCAAAATTTAGAATTAATACTTTATGATACCGATTTTTCCATTCAAGAGGGCACTTGTGGGGATGCGCACTGGGTGTTATGTGGAAACTAATTTGACAATAAAACCACTCACTTTGTGATAGTTTGTTATAGCAGCAGTAGGAGAGTATGTAACTGGTAAGTGGCAGCACTGGGATTTAAGCCTCTGTCTGAGGCTGTAATGTATTGTTTTTCTGTTGTATAATGATCATGTGACTTCAAGAACAAAATGATAATACTAATGTTTTCATTCATATGGTATGTGTTTCCTGGGTGCCTTCTATCTAAAGAGTAATTAGGTTTATTGGATATAGTGATCAGATTTACCACGTTCCTACCATCATGAACTCAGTCTAGTAGAGGAAACGGACTAATAGACATGAACAAGCTATTACAGACTTCGAGGTTCAATAATGCAAACAGGTTTGGTACAGTGAATAGGAATATCAAGAGTGTGGAGAGGGTGGAAGGTATACCCAGCTTGCTGGTTCTTTTTGAGGAGACAGTCAGAAGCTAAGGCCAATAGGATGTCAAGGAGCCAGCTGGGAGAGAGCTCAAAAGAGCCTTCCAGGCAGAGGACCGGCAAGTACTCAGGCCTCAAGCCTGGCCAGCGCACAAGGGTCAGAGGGGTTCAGGAAAGTTGGCATGTCTGTAGCTCAGTGGCGCACACAGAGTGCTTGGGGGAGAGATGGCACAAGATGTGGGATCAGTGCATGAGGGGCTCCTGAGCTGGAATTTCATTCCAGATGGGATGGGAAGCCATGTCTTTTCTCTAATGAATAGGTATGAGTAGTTGATGTTTTAGAAAGGTCTACTTGACTGCTGCCATTGGATGTGAGATTTGTTTTAGTATAGTATTAAAAGACTTTGCTCTTGAGTATGGCTGTGAGCAACTGAAGTGTTGCAGTCGTGATTAAGCAGGATGGGATGGGGGAGGATATGTTTCAGGCAAAAATCTGGCTTTTGTTTTGGACATGTTTACCATGTTATGGAACATCTCAGATGTTAAGTGTGCATTGTATCTGTAAGACTGAATCTTGTAGGAGAAATTAGACATCAGGATATAAATTTGAAAGTCTTCAGCATAGAGGTAATATGTGAAGCAGTGAGTGTGGGCCAGATCACCTAGGGAGTAGGTGCAGGTCACGGATGTAAGGGGCTTTGCCCTGGGAGGAGTTTGAATGCAAAGCTACCAGAGCTGTAGAGTTAGCCCAGCTCAACAAGGGCAGCTTCAGTTGAGTGTCAGGATAGGCTAGACAGAGCAGTTTGAGGGTTACAGTGAAGACAAGGTCGGAATGGAAGGGAGGAAGTGGAGGCTATCTGCATAAAAGCCGTTAGAGAAATCTTCACAGAAGAGACCAAAGAAATATAGTATAGCTGATGGAGACATGGTGGTCAGAGAGGATTTTTACAAATAGATAACTAGAGTTCATACACTTATATTCCTAGCCAAAAAAGGAGAAACAACACAAGTGTCTATCAACAGATGAACGAATAAATAAATATGGTATAGACACACAACAGAATATCACTCAGCCTTTAAAAAAGAAGGAAATACTGTCCCCTTGCTACAACATGTGGACTTGACATTATACTAAGTGAGGTAAACCAGTCACAAAGGTATAAATATGAGGCAGCAGGAACAGGGACGTTCATGAAGTAGAATTGAGGTTCCTAGGGGGTGGGGACGGTGTCAGTGTTTAATGGATACATCCCTCTGTAGGGGATGATGAAAACATTTTGGCTATAGATAATGGTGGTGAGTATACAACAATGTGAATGTATTTAATGCCACGGAATTGTACACTTACATATAGTTAGCATGGTAAATACTGTTACATATATTTTACTGCAACAGAAAAGTAAATACAAGAGCATCCTTGTAGAGGGAGTGGTCCACTAGAAAGCAGAGGTGGAAGAGCGCTTGGATAGGTCAGTCAGTTGAGTGTCTGACTCTTGATACCTGCTCAGGTCATGATCTGAATGGTTTGAGTTCAAGCTCCCAGTCAGACTCTGCGCTAACAGCATGGAGCTTGCTTGGGATTCTCTCTCTCCCTCTCTGCCCTTCCTCTGTACTCAGTTGCTCCCTCTCAAAATAAATAAATAAACTTAAAATCAGAGGTGGACACAGGAGAATGGACAGCGAGAGGCAGACCCTGGAGGTGGTATCCCTTCCCACCACTCAGAGCTAAGGCCCTTTCATCCCTGTGCCTCACTGTGTTCAACTGAGTCTACACATTCTAGACCAGCTGTGCGCTGACACGTGCCTGGTACCCTTGAGTCTGCACTCCTCCGTTTACATAGTTACTTGGTATTAGAATGACCTTTTTTACAGTTAGTTTCCATTCTTTTAGGCCCAGCTCAAGTGCTGCCTTGTCTGCCAATCCTGTCTTGAATACTCACAGCCAGAAGAAATCTCTCCTTGTATGAAATTCCAGAGGAGCTTTTTTTTTTTAATGTTTTATTTTTTTTCTGGGAGAGAGAGAGAGAGACAGCGTGAGCAGGGGAGGGTCAGAGAGAGAGGGAGTCACAGACTGAAACAGGCTCCAGGCTCTGAGCTGGCAGTCAGCACAGAGCCCGACGCGGAGCTGGAACCCACGAACCGCGAGATCATGACCTGAGCGAAAGTCGGACGCTTAACCGACTAAGCCACCCAGGCGCCCCAGAGGAGCTTTTTAACTATCTCTATGTTTCTTGTCCTCTTAAGTCCTCTCTGACCCCTTCTCCCTCTATTTTCTGTCACATTTGGTCTCTGCTTTCAAATGTATTACTCCCGTCCATCAAAGCAATCAATTTTTGAGCCTGTCTGGTTTGGAAGTCACTGTTACAAAGGCAGAGAGCTTAATGATAAGTAAAGCCTGGTGTGTGGACAGCTGAGGTGAATCTCCTTGTGGGAGATGGATGTGATGTCCATCAGGTCAGGATACGAGCCTTGGGTTATACTTGTGCGCCTGTTTAATTTTCTCTTTAGTTTGATTAGTTTACTAAGGTCAAAGATCATATTTTATTCATATTTGTAATGTGTACTGTGGCATATACCGTGTGCTGAAGGAATGCCTGGAAGTCCCAGGAGGATGGTCATGTGTTTAGGCTTATGTAATCTTCCAAACAACTCTCAGAGAAGCTGTTTAGTGTCCCTTTTTGTAGATAAGAAGACTGAGGCTCTGAGAGATTACTTAACAGAGCTTGTAGGTGATGAGTTGGAATTGAAACCCATTTTGTTAGTTTACATTTTCTTCTTTTTTCACTACAGTAATAAGTGTAGCAGTCGTAGCTTGCAGCTCACCAGCTGAAATGAATGATAGCAGACATGATTCCTTAATCGTGTTGGTTGTAAAGCATTTGCGAGGTTTGTCAGGTAATACTGTTGGGATTTGTAACAGGCTTCTTTCTGTTTTTACCCAGATCCACAGACTTCAAGGGAGATTTTTGATTTTACATTAAAGGCAATTCGTCCTCAGGTAGGACTAATACTATTCTAATTCTTCTATAGCTAAGACTTGTGATTGTTAAACATTGATGGTAATTTTTTTTTTAATAGATTGATCTGAAGAGATATGCTGTACCCTTAGGTAAGACTGTGGGTAATTACAGATTCTTAAATTGAATTCTTGAGTAAACATTTGCTTAAACTATGAGTGAAAGTAAGTGTGATAATGTCTGTGATGTTTCACGTGCAGTTATTTACAGGGAGGCTTTTAGAGACTTTGTGTTTAGCATACAAACTCCAGTTATATGGTCACGCTTATATTACATAATGTAAAAAAATTGCTTTAGAACACCTTTCAGGGGTTCCAGATTGTTTGATTCTGACTTTAAATAAGCCCTGATCCTACTTCTGAACTTTGTTTGGGGATCACTGGCCTGTTGATTCAAATGGAGGTTGGCAGCATGAGAACAGTGATTAGAGTCTGTAAGTTATTATAAAGATAGTGGATCTTCATGAACAGTCTTAGTTTTTTTTTTTTTTTTTTTTTTACAAATAGTTTATTGTCAAATTAGTTTCCACATAACACCCAGTGCTCATCCCCACAAGTGCCCTCCTCCATGCCCACCCCTCCTCCCCCCCACATCCACCAGTCCTCAGTTTTTGTCAGCATTCAAGAGTCTCATGGTTTGCCTCTCCCCCTTTCCCCCACCATTTCTGCCCTTCTTCTCCCCCTTGGTCCTCTGTTAAATTCCTCCTAATCCTCCTATACGTGCACACATATGATATTTGTCTTTCTCTGCCTGACTTATTTCGCTCAGCATAACACCCTCACGGTCCATCCATGTTGCTACACATGGCCAGATTTCATTGTTTCTCATTGCCATGTAGTATTCCATGGTATAGATAAACCACATCTTCTTGATCCATTCATCTGTTGGTGGACACTTAGGCTCTTTCCAGGTTTTAGCTATTGTGGAGAGTGCTGCTATGAACATTGGGGTACATGTGCTCCTATGCATCAAGATTTCTGTATCCCTTGGGTAAATTCCTAGCAGTGCTATTGCTGGGTCCTAGGGGAGTTCTATTGTTAGTTTCCTGAGGAACCTCCACACTGTTTTCCAGAGGGGCTGTACCAGTTTACATTCCCACCAACAGTGTAGAAGGGTGCCCGTTTCTCCCCATCCTCGCCAGCATCTAGAGTTCTCTGATTGGCTCATTTTAGCCACTCTGACTGCCGTGAGGTGGTATCTCAGTGTGGTTTTGATTTGTATTTCCCTGATGAGGAGGGATGCTGAGCATCGTTTCATGTGTCTGTTGGCCATCTGGATGATGAACAGTCTTAGTTTTGACTGAAGCTTTCTTAGTTTTTTTGTTCTGCCTTTTGTTATTCTGTTTTAAATATAATGGTTTTTTCGATTGCAGCTGGCTTAGGCTTATTTACCCTGCATGCATCTCAGTTCAGCACCTGCCTCATGGACAACTATGTCTCTTTGTTTGAAGTAGTGTCAAAATGGTGTAGCCATACGAATGTAGAAGTGAAGAAAGCTGCACATTGAGATCTGGAATCTTTTCTGAAACAGGTATGAACTCAACTTTTATTTTAAAATATTTTTTCCCTGCAAAAAATTAAATTCCAATCTTGTGCGTGCACATTTGAAAAATGAAAACAGGTTATTTTTTTAACTTCTGCAGTATTTAAATAAAAAAGTTTGCTTATCAGTCAGCTGCATTGGTGGCAGCAGGACTGAAAGAAATATAGGAATATCCCAGCTCTGATCACAGCCCCAGAGGCAAGACTGGGGGTCTGCTAGACATGAAAGCGGCCATAAGGAGGTAGAAGGAAGAAGACTGGGAGGTCGTGTGTCCTCTGAGCCAGGAGCAGCCAGGTCGGGGTGGTCGGGGTAGAATAGAAACCTATTTCCCGAGAGGTCCGGCCAAGCTGTCAGTGTTAAGAAGGTTGTGTTTGTTTCCCATGACTTCAAGAATAAGGAGAGTCCATTTGCCCTTTTGTATTTTCTGTCTAGGTAGGATGTGATTATAGAATTGAGGCTGAAAATTTGGAAACCTGTTGGCTAGGGAGAATGTGCTATGGCTCTCAGCAGCCAGAGGTGTCTAGAAATACCAGGTGTTTAGGCCAGGTGTTACAGAATTAGACTCTTTGGGTTGGCTCTGATGGGAAACTCTGAAGATGCACCAAAAGCTTTGTTTGGAGCAGTGTTATAAATGGTAGTTAAGTTTACAAGCTAGGCCCTGAAGACCTACCTGAAATGTGGCACAGACAGTATCCCATTGTAGGAATATGACAGTGTGTTTATGGACAGTCGGGTTGTTCCCATTTCGATTTTTTGTTTGTTTTTTTTAAATGAAACAGTTGATTGGGCGCCTGGGTAGCTCAGTTGGTTAAGCATCCAACTTTGGCTTAGGTTATGATCTTGTGGTCCATGAGTTCAAGCCCCATGTCAGGCTTCGTGCTGACAGTTCAGAGCCTGGAGCCTGCTTCGATTTCTGTGTCTCCCTCTCTTTTTGCCCCTCCCCCGTTCACACTCTGTCTCTCTCTTTCTCCAAAATAAATAAACATTAAAGAAAAAATCAAAATAAATAAATAAGACAGTTGAGAACATTTGTGACCAAGTGTTTTTGTGGACATATGCTTTCACTTCTCTTGAGTAAAAACCTAGAAGCAGAATTGCTGGGTCATGTGGTAGATATATATGAAACTATAAGAAACTACTAGATTCTTTTCAAACTGGTTGCACCATCTTACATTCTCAACACCAAGGCATAGGAGTTTCTGTCAGCCCATATCCCAATCAGCACAAGGGATTGTTGGTCTTTTCAATTGTAGCTGTTCTCATGGGTGTATGATACTATCTTCCGGTGGTTATAAATTTGAATTTCCATGGTGACTGTTGATAATAATCTTTTTTTCCTCTAGTTATTAGCCATACTTTTAAAACTTTTAATTTTTTAAGTTTACATCCAAGTTAATTAACGTATAGTGAGTGCAACAATGATTTAAGGAATAGACTTCTTAATACCCTTTACCCATGTAGCCCATCACTCCCTCCCACAACGCCTCCAGCAACCCTCTATAGTTAAGAGTCTCTTATGTTTTGTCCCCATCCTTGTTTTTATATTATTTTTGCTTCCCCTCCTTTATGTTCCTCTGTTTTGTATCTTGAATTCCTCATATGAGGGGCACCTGGGTGGCTCAGTTGGTTAAGCATACAACTTTGACTCAGGTCATGATCTCACAGTTTGTGAGTTCAAGCCCTGAGTCGGGCTCTGTGCTGACAGCTAGCTCAGAGCCTGGAGCCTGTTTCAGATTCTGTGTCTCCCTCTCTCTCTGACCCTCCCCTGTTCATGCTGTCTCTTTCTCTCAGAAATTAAAAGAAAAAAAAAATTAAAAAAATTACTCATGAGTGTTTATATGGTATCATCTTTTTCTGACTAATTTTGCTTAGCATAATACCCTCCAGTTCCATCCACATAGTTGCAAATGGCAAGATTTCATTCTTTTTGATTGCTGAGTAATACTCTGTTATATATATACATATACCACATCTTCTTTATCCATTCATCTGTCAATGGACATTTGGGCTCTTTCCATATTTTAGCTATTGTCGATCTATAAATGTTGGGGTGCATGTGCCTCTTCAAAACAGCACACTTTTATCTCGTGGATAAATACCTAGTAGTTCAGTTGCTGGGTCATAGGGTACTTTTTATTTTTTGAGAAGCCTCCATACTGTTTTCTGGAGTGGCTGCACCAGTTTCCCTTCCCACTAGAAGTGGAAAAGAGATCCTCTTTCTCCACATCCTTGCTAACATCTGTTGCCCGAGTTGTTAATGTTTGCCATTTTGACACGTGTGAGGTGGTATCTCGGTGTGGTTTTGATTTGTATTTTTCTGATGATGAATGATATTGAGCATCTTTTCATGTGTCGGTTAGCCATCTGGATGTCTTCTTTGGAGAAGTGTCTTCTCACATCTTTTGCCCATTTCTTCACTGGATTATTTGTTTTTTGGGTGTTTAGTTCGATAATTTCTCTATAGATTTTGTATACTAACCGTTTATCTGTCATTTGCAAAGATTGTCTCCCATTCCGTCGGATGCCTTTTAGTTTTGCTGTTTGTTTCCTTCTCTGTGCAGAAGCTTTTTTGTCTTGATGAAGTCAAAGATGAAGTTCGTCTTTGTTTTTGTAGAAACCGTTTATAAATGTGAGAACATTATAATATGTTCATAAAGAGAAAAAGTATTCTGTGATTAAGTTGATGGTGTTTGTTTACTTCTTGAGGAACATGTTCTTTAAAAAAACTTTTTATTTTAATGTTTATTTATTTTTGATAGAGACGGAGCATGAGTTGGGGAGGGACATAGAAAGGGAGACACAGAATGGGAAGTAGGCTCCAGGCTCTGAGCTGTCTGCACAGAGCCTGATGCGGGGCTTGAACTCATGAACCGTGAGATCAGACGAACGTGTTCTTGATATGCTTGTGAAGAAGGAAATTCTGAGGCAGTAAGTATGATACCCCATTCTTCTAAAATAACTGGGGTTTTGTGTGGGATTAGGGTGTGTGTTGGTAGTTTGTCAATAGAAGGGTTGATACCTATTTTCTGCTTTTGATAATTATGATTCTTTCTATTCTTGTCGTGGACAGGCTTTGTGTTGAAATTAGGAATGCTTTCTTGAACACTTGTGTTAGTTCTTACATTTAGGTTCCTGTCCCTTAGTTTGGTAGATAGAGATCTACCGGATTCTCAAAGTACTTTTTCCCCTTGCCTCACCTAATTCAAACTTTAGAGCTTGTAGCTTATTCTTTTGACAGATGAGATGCTTCATCTTTCTTTCTGACTGTGAGTTCTGAGCTCTTGTTCTGTGTTACCCTACTTAGACACTGAGTCAGTTGACTTCTGAACTCGCTGGTCATTGGGTGTGCAGGACTCCACAACACACTGTGAGATACAGATGGGCTCTAACCAGGCTTCCTGCTACACTGGGGAGCCTAAATGCAAAACCTGGTTTTTACGCATTCTCATCTTCAGTCCCTTTTTGTAGGAGAAATGTATCCTGTATAATAAAGGCTTGTTTGCGAGTGTTTTTCTGAACATGGTGCAGACTGAGCAAATGAGAGCAGCAGTTCTTTGTCAGTAAAAGCAATTGTGTAGAATTATAACAACATATTGATAATATCCAATTAACCAATCTAGCCTTTTTACATTTGTCTAGATTCTTAGTCCTTTGTTTTGGTATTAAATATTTCTAAAAAACAAACATTATGCAATTGCAGATCTCTTCTATGGTGGCAAAAGATGCAGAAATGCATAAGAATAAGCTGCAGTACTTTATGGAGCAATTCTACGGAATTATCCGGAACATGGATTCAAACAGCAAGGACTTATCTATTGCAATTCGTGGATACGGACTTTTTGCAGAGTATGTGGCTCATTAATTTACTCTGATCTTTTTTATTTTCGTTTGAACGTTTAAAGGAATATGATGTGTTGTTTTTGAACAGCATCTCACACTTGTGACAATATTGTTGTTACTTGCTTTGCTGTTAACTTGTTTTTTCAGTGCCAACTATGTACTAGGATTTTGTAGATATATTACCTCAGATTCTCATAACTCTCCTACAAGCTCTCATTCCACTTTACAAATGAGGAAACAAACCCAGAGAGATTGAGTAACTTGTCAAAGGACACAGTAATTGACGGAGCCGTGATATAAAGGCAACTCATTTACAGTATACTGCCCATTATTTATGAAGTCAACTCATTGACAGTATACTGCCCATTATTTATGAAGTAGAATTTTAGTTGGTGTCACACAGTAATTTGGAAAGAGAGATTCTTATGACAGGAGTGTATTTAAGAATACTGATAGTAACGATAGTTATTTCCCTCTTAGTAGATCTCTGTGACTTCTACTTTATAGAGAACATGGATTGCTACCTTTCTCTCTACAGATCTGCCCATGAGTATCTACTCCCTTTTTCAGGGAAGGAAGGTCCCTCTTCCCACCTTTCTACTCTTACTATTCATTCCATCTGAGAATTTCCTTATTTGCTCCCAAATGATCATTCTACCTCTTGCTTTTTTAAAATCTTGATTTCTTTTTTTTTTTTTAATTTTTTTTTTAAATTTTTTTTAATGTTTTATTTATTTCTAGGAGAGAGAGAGAGACAGCATGAGCAGGGGAGGGTCAGAGAGAGAGGGAGTCACAGACTGAAACAGGCTCCAGGCTCTGAGCTGGCAGTCAGCACAGATCCCGACGCGGGGCTCCAACCCACAAACCGTGAGATCATGACCCAAGCGAAAGTCGGACGCTTAACCGACTAAGCCACCCAGGCGCCCCTCAAGTTATTTATTTTTAACTAAAAATTTTTTTTCAATGTTTTTTATTTATTTTTGAGAGAGAGAGAGTGTATGCAGAGGAGGGGCAGAGAGAGAGGGAGACACAGACTCTGAAGCAGGCTCCAGGCTCTGATCTGCCAGCACAGAGTCTGACATGGGGTTTGAACCCACAAACCGTGAGATCATGACCTGAGCCAAAGTTGGACACTTAACTGAGCCACCCAGGCGCTCCAGTAACCATCAATTTAAAATAGAATGCTATATATATAGAGTCTTATGTGCGATCTCATGGTAACCACAATTCAAAACCCTCTACACAAAAAATAAAAACAAAGGAACCCAAATGTAACACTAAAGAAAGTCATTAATTCACAAGGGAGGAGAACACTAAAGAAAGTCATTAATTCACAAGGGAGGAGAACAAGAGAAAAGGAAAAGAACCAGAAGAACTGAAGCACAGCTAGGAAACAAGGAACATCTAGCAATAATAATTAAATGTAAATGGACGAAATGCTCAAATCAAAAGACAAAGGGTGAATGGATTAAAAACCTAAATAAGACTCATTAATATGCTGCCTGTAATGACTCACGTCAGACCAGAAGATAAAAAAGACATACAGACTGAAAGTGAAAGGAAAGATACTCTGCAAATGAAAATGAAGAAGAAGAAAAAAAGCCAGGGTAGCAGTACCTATTTTGGGTAAAATAGACCTTTTCTTTTTGAAATTATATTTTTAAAAATTTTTACTTTTTGTTTCAACTTTTTTATGTGAGACACAGTAGTTTTTTTTAATTTAATTTTTTATTTTTTACTATTGCTTTTACAAATAGTTTATTGTCAAGTTCGTTTCCATATAACACCCAGTGCTCATCCCAAGTGCCCTCCTCCATGCTCATCTCCCTCCTCCCCCTCCACACCCATCAATCCTCAGTTCTCAGTATTCAAGAGTCTCTCATGGTTTGCCTCTTTCCCTCTCCCCCACTATTTCCCTCCTTCTTCTCCCCCTGGGTCCTTAGGTCCTTAGGAGGAACCGTTAAGTTCCTCCTAATCCTCCTCTATGTGCAAACATATGGTACTTGTCCTTCTCTGCCCGACTTATATCACTCAGCATAACACCCTCAAGGTCCATCCTTGTTGCCACACATGGCCAGATTTCATTCTTTCTCATTGCCATGTAGTATTCCATGGTATAGATAAACCACATCTTCTTGATCCAATTGAGACACAGTAGTTTTAAAAACAAAGACTGTACCAAGAGACAGGCTAATTGCATAATGATAAAGATATCAATTCAGTAAGGGCACATAGCAGTTGAAAATATCTGTGCACTCAATATACGAGCACCTAAATACGTAAAGCAAATATTTACAGACAATGGGAGAAATGGACAGTAGTAGAATAATACTAGGGGATATACTTTAACACCCCACATATATCAATGGATAAATTGTTTAGACAGAAAATCAATAAAGAGACAGTGGCCTTTAATGACACACTAGCCAAATGGACTTAACAGACATGTACAGAACATTCCATCCCAAACCAGCAGAATATGTGTTCTTTTAAGGTGCATGTGGAATATTTTCTTTCTTTCTTTCTTTTTTTTTTTTTTTTGCATGTGGAATATTTTCTACGACATTCTCCAGGAGAGATCATGTGTTAGGTCACAAAACAAATCTCAGTAAAGGTAGGAAGAGTGAAGTTGTATCAAGCATCTTTTCTGACCACAGTAGTACAAAACTAGAAATCAGTTACAGAGAAAAAGAACTGTAATAGACAAACATGTGGAGGCTAACCAACATGCTACTGAACAATTACTGAGTCCCTAAAGAGAACAAAGACAAAATTAAAAAATACTTTGAGACAAATGAAAACAGAAACACAACATTCCAAAGTTGCAGTAAATGCGGTTCTAAGAGGGAAATTTATAGCAACATAAGCCAACCTCAGGAACAAGGAAAATCTTAATCTAACCTACACCTAAAGGAACTAGAAAAGGAACAAGCACAAAGTTAGTGAAAGGAATAAGGATCAGAACAGAAATAATTGAAAGAGAAAAAAAAAACAGCTGGGTTTTTGGACATCTTTTTTAAAAATAGGATAAATCTTTAGCTAGACTCAAGAAAAAGAGCCCAAATAAAATCTGATATGAAAGAGAAGCTACAACTGATACTATGAAATTACAAGGGATTCTGAGAGACTATTATAGATAATTATATGCCAATAACTGGATAACCTAGTAGAAAAAGATAAATTCTAGAAACATGCAATCATCCAAGACTGAATGAGGAAAAACTAGAAAACCTGAACAGACCTATTACTAGTAATGAAATTGAATCAGTAATCAAAAAACCCCTAACAAATGAAAATCTGGGACCAGGTGGCTTCATAGGTGAATTCTACCTCACATTTAAAGAAAAGTTAATACCTAGTCTCAAACTATTTCAAAAATTGAAGAATAAGGGATACTTTGAGATTAATTCTCTAAGGCCAGCATTACTCTGATACCACAACCAAATACACTATAAGAAAAGAAAATTACAGGTCAATGTCCCTGATGAACATAGATACCAAAACCCTCATCAAACTATTAAACTGAATTCAAAATACATTAAAAGGATTATACACAGGGATCACATGGGATTCATTCCAGGGATGCAAGGATGGTTCACCCACCACAGATCAATCAGTGTTATGCACTCCATTAACAAAATGAAGGATAAAAATCATAAGATCATCTTAATAGATAATAGAAAAAGCATTTGACACAATTCGGCATCTGTTTGTGATAAAAAATGTCAAGAAAGTGAGTATAAAGACATATGTCAACATAATAAAGTCTATATGACAGCCACAGCTATTACCATAGTGGTGAAAAGCTGATAGCTTTCCCTCTAAGATCAGCAGCAAGACAAGGAGGATGTCAGCTGTTACCACTTTTCTTCAACATAGTACTGAAATTCTTGCCAGAATAGTGAGGCCTACAAAGGCATCCAAATTGGTAAGGAAGAAGTAAAACAAAACTGTCACTATTTGCAGATGACATGATAGAAAATCCTAAAGATGCCACTAAAAAAATCAATAAATTAAAGTTGCATGATATAAAATTAATATATGGAAATCTGTTGCATTTCTCTACACTAATAACTGTCAGAGGAATTAAGAAAATTCCATTTCCAATGAATCAAAAAGAATAAAATACCTAGGAGTAAGTTTAACCAAGGAGGTGAAAGATTTGTACTCTGAAAGCTATATGATGTTGATGAAAGAAATTAAAGATGACACAAGTAAATGGAAAGATGTACCCTGCTTATGGATTGGAAAAATTAGTATTGTTAAAATGTCCATGCTATTCAAAGCAATCTATAGATTCAGTGCAGTCCTATCAAAATACCAATGGCATTTTCACACAGCTAGAACAAATAATCCCTAAATTTGTAGGAACCACGAAAGACAACAAATGGACAAAGCTCAAGGTATCACACTTCCAGATTTCAAACTACTACAAAGCTATAGTAATTGAACAAATGGTACCAGCTACACATAGATCAATGGAATAGAATGGAGAGCCCAGAAATAGACCCACACTTATGTGGTCAACTAATCTATAGTAAAGGAGGTAAGATGATACAATGGGGAAAGGACAGTCTCTTTAATAAATGTTACTAGGAAAATTGGAGAACTGCATGTAAAAGAATGAAACGTATACAAAAATAAAATTGATTAAAGGCCTAAATGTAGACCTGCATTCATAAAATGCCTAAAAGTAAACGTAGGTAGTAAACTCTTAAACATTGAACATTTTTCTTCTGTTTCCTCAGGAAAGGACAACAACAACAAGAAATAAACACAACCTTAAAATATCAGTTCTGTCTCAGGGGTTCAAGAAATCAAACTTTTCAAAGTAATATCTTAGGTTTTCTTCATGTTAGCATGATCTTCAAGTCAGCAAGTCATAAAAAGAAATTTTTGCTTTTAATATGGTAACTATTGCTCTTCTAACCCACATAAGCAAAGGTCCTTCTAAGTCCCAGTTGTGAAAAGTGTTCTGGACACCAAAAAGCCTGAGACTCCCTGCTTTATGTGAAGACTACTCTCCTTAAGAGAGAAGCATGCCCCAAATTGTATTTCTGCAGTATTGCTTTTGTTCTAGCTTCCACAGCTAATTGAATATAACTTATTACCAAATTTCTTTTTTACCAAGAAAACTCAAGAGTGGATAATTGAGAATTCTCTTCCATACTCACAGAGTTTCTCAAACTCACAGAGTTTGTGAGCACCCATGACAGTATTGTCTCCAGCCACACCCATCCCTATACAACTCCCAAGTGGCAGCATATACACATTCATTACCATGATCCCAAGGGCCAGTCTTATTATAGCCTATAAAAACAAACAACAGTACATGAACTTAAAAGTGATGCCGAGTGATCAGTGTTTTAGATTTTACTGAGAAAAGTGATTTTCTATGAATTCATTCAGTCCAAGGTTTCAAGTTCCCTAAAGAGCTTAGAAATTATCTTCCAGCTGCTGTCATGCTACAAAACATAAGTACTGGGGAAATAAAAATGTGCCCAAATCATTGTTCAAGTGTAGTTGAACATAAATTTCTAGCATTTTTCATAACTTAAATTTAGGACTGTTGGTGATAATAAAAAAGTTCTGGAGGTAGATGGTGGTAATGATTAGGCAACATTGTGAATATAGTTAGTGCCACTTAATGGTACACTTAAGAATGGTTAGTTAAAAGAATACATTTTATGTTATAGGTCTTATATAGCAATAAGAAATGTTATGAGAAATAATGTTAGCATAATGGCTTAGTAAGCCTGAATAAGTATAGGCAAAAATGAGCCCGGGTATAGTAATGAACACTTGTAATTAACACTGATAGGAAAAAAAGACATTGAAAATGTAAACCAAGTGTCCAACTCTTCATTTTGGCTCATGTCATGGTCCTAGGATTGTGGGATTGAGCCCCACGTATAGCTTGCTTGAGATTCTCTCTCCCTCTGCCCCTTCCCCACTTGTGCACATCTTCTCTCTAAAATAAAATTTAAAACAACTAATAAATGTCTCATTTACCAAAGATAAGCCTTCATTATGTAATTTGGATTCCTGAAATGTTTTTGAGTTAGTTTCTCTAAGATTTTTTTTTAAGTATGGTGCATCTAAAGCATTATAGTAAATTTGAAAGCATTTTCAGAGACTTATGGAAACATTCATTTTGTATTTTATCTGTACAAGTCACAACAGAGCTCCTCGAAGAGACTTCATAATCTAATCTATTAATACCTTTCAAATATAGGAGAATATTATACACATAAGGAGAAGTAAAGCCCTTGGTCAGTTGAGGCACATAGCTACAACAACAGATGGAGAGCATAGTGCTTCAGTTCTGCAGCTTGAGAAACAGTTCTGCAGTCTCTTCCTAGCTGAAGAGACAAAATAGTAAAAGAAAACATTGACCAACTTAGATATCAAAGAGCTTTTCTTCCCATTGTACAAAATTCTGAATTAATTTGAGCTCAAAAAACAAATAAATCCTCTTTTCACTTCTGGCCCATCAGAGAGTAGATCTCTAACATCTCTACACAAAAGGTCACCAAATGGCAAGCCAACAAATTCTTAGTTACTGCTCCCACCCATGGAGACTCGGTTATTGGGCATAAGCAAACCAAAAGCACAAAATTACAGAGAGGAAAACTAGACAAACATAGCAGAGGTAAGATTCTGTTATTGTTTGGGATTCATTCCTGGAGTCAAGAAAAAACTACCTGTGAGGTGTCTTCCAATGAAGACTGCTTACGTGGCTCTGTCCGCCTATCTACTGGGCATCTCCAGAACTCATGAAAAATAGCTTTATAGTTTTACAATTATGACTTTACACTGGTCAACCTATACATGTGTCAAAGATTTATTTAACTCCATAGTTAATAAAGGCACTGGTAAAATGTTTTAACTGGCTCCTATACCCTGAATCTAATCATGAGAAAACAGACACATCCAAATAGAGAGACCATATACAGAATTCCTGGCATATAATTTTTTAAGTGTTCAAATCGTGAAATACAAAGGAAGCCTAAACTGTTTCAGTTTAAAGGACAGCTAAATATGACATGTGATTTTGACATTATTAGACGCTTTTAGGCTCAGTGCTAGAACCTGAATTGGGCTGAGGATTAGTTGTGGGTCATGTCTCAAGATGAATGTCCTGATTTGGATAGTTAGTGGGAATGGCTGTCATGTAGAAGAATGTCCTTGTAGGAAACATAGCTAAAGTATTGAGGGGTGGTAGGGCATGAGGCTAGTAATTTACTCTTAAATGGTTCAGGAAAGAAAAGTTTTTATACCATACTTTCAAATTTTCTCTAAGTTTGTAATCATTTCAAAAGTAAATTCATAGAGAGATACTTCATGAGTGTAAATGTTATTGCTCCTCACAAGTGCCCCTTGATGATTCTTCCTGAATCTCTTACTACTGTGATGGTTGTAAAATAGTGATCTTCTGGCTCCATCATTTCTGTATAGTAGTTGGGATTCTACCATAAGAAGCATCTTTATTTTCTCACCTATGGATTCTTATTTTTTGAATGGCTCTAATCTTTTACTGTTATTATTAATTTTATGTTCAGATTGTTCCAGATTTGGCTTCCATATAAGGAGTGGGGGTTGGCTGCTTTTCTTCAAGCAGCTCCTTCCTGGATCCAACAAGGTGATTCAGGCTCCTTTTATAAATATAGGTCTACCCAATCTCTGAAGTTAGCCACTTCTTCAAGGAACAGTGTTCTTTTTAGTAGACTGATATTTAAAACTAGGACAACCACTATTAATATTTTTGTTGTTGTAGAAACAATATTTTAACCATAATTAGGATTTTAATATCTCTACTTGGCAGTATCCTGTGTTCTCCCTAGTTTTCATCAGATACATGAATGGGTGCTGTTTAAAATGTAATTTTGTTTACTGTTGATAGATGAGTCCACGAACAACTGGGAAGTGTCAGCACTTTCTCAGGCTGCCCAGAAAGGATTTAATAAAGTTGTGTTAAAGCATCTGAAAAAGACAAAGAACATTTCATCGGTAAGAATCCTTTGTGTATTCTTTACCTCAAACAATGGACAGATTAGAGTCTAATGCTTATGAAGAGTAAAAATCTTTGTTTAAAATGTTGTTCTTATCAATATATTAGAGTACAGTATAGAAATAATTTCAATATATTTTTAGTCATAAAATACATTACTTGTCTTGATCTTGTTTTCTTGTTTCCTCACTTTCAAATATATTTAGTGGCTGAAAGAAAGGAATATAGATCATTTTCAGTAAGCAGTCAGAATACTGATATTTAAGATGGTTTCATTTAGGTCTTAAATATATTTTTTGTCAAGTTTAATTCATTCCAGTTTTTATGTTTTTTGGTGATGATTTCTTGAGATTAGGTTTTTGAGATGTGGCATATAATGTAATAGGAAACAAAGAATAAAGAGAGAAAACTGACTAGAGATAATACCTATTTTAGGTATGAAGTGAAAATTTTAAATTTGAAAAACTTTTAATATTTAGAACTGATAATGTAAACTCTAGGGAAAAGTCCTTCCACCTCATTATTTTTGACAGCTTTTGATTGAAATACTGCATAAAACTGGAAATGGCTGTCTAAAATATTTAAATTTTTTTATCACATGTAAATAAAACAAAATAAAATTACTTGAGCATATTTCTGGTTTTCCAGATAAAATTTCTTTACAGATACACAGTTCCTCATTCTCTAGGAGAGTGGTTCTTGAAGTGAGGACTCTGGGTTCCAGGGTGCAAGGTCAAAACTATTTTTACTCATTGACATTGGCACTGCGGTGTAACGAGGGCTAACACTGTTCCTTCCTAAGCACTTTATTACATCTTGACCCTCGAGCACATGTCTTTTTAATGTTCTGTGTGATGAAACAGGAAGTATGCATAAAGCAGTCTGCTGCATAGTGTGACATAGTGTGACAGTCGTCTTTAGGAAAACACTTTGTGATGCTTTGAGCTGTGAGCTTAAGTAGGCACTTGTTCATGAACACCATTTTTACTTGAAGGAACAACTGGCAAACGGTGGCTATTCAGTGTTTGGCAGAGATTTTATCTAAAATAAATAAAGTGAACCTGTCACTTCAAAAAAAACATCTGAGAGTATTTCTTGCCGATGATAAAATTGCAAAGTTTTAAACAAAAATTAAATTTTGGAAAACTTGAAACTGTCACCATGAGCTTGACAACATCTTAATACTTAAAGATTTTTCTGATAAGATCGCTGATGTTAACAAATGTGATTTTTTTTTTTGGTATATGTAATGAATTGTGACAGTATTTTTAAGATCTGCATAACCCAGTAAACCAGTATTTTCAGGTGACCGATATGTCATGTTACTAAATCATGCATAGGAAAAACAACAACAACAAAAAGCCACTCAAAGTGCAGGATAGATCAATGGAGTTTAATGTAACAGACTACATAAAATTCATTGGTAAGGTTTTAGATTCCCCATTGTAACTAAGAAATAACTGGGTGGTGCCTGGGTAGCTAAGTCATTAAAACTTCTGACTGGTTTCGGCTCAGGTCATGATCTTGGTGTTTGTGAGTTCAAGCCCCACATCGGGATCTGCACTGACAGTGTGGAGCTTGGTTGGGATTCTCTCTCTTTCTCTGCCCTTCCCCTACTCATTCTTTCCCTCTCTTTCTCTAAATAAGTAAACTTAAAAAAAATTTTTTAAATTATGACTTGTTCAATTTGTATCAAAGAATAACAACTGTTATCTAAAAAGACTATTAAAGTGCTCCTCCATCTTCCAAGTGTGGCTTAAACAACATATCACTATACTTGTATCTAGTGAGTCATACAGTAAAGAGATTTGCACAAGTGTGAAACAGTGTCACTTTCCTGAATTTTTTTGTTTTATTTGGAAAATATAATTACTTTCCCTAAAAATATGTCATTTGTTAACATGTGATGGGTTTCAGTGGTGTCTGTGTGTGTGTGTGTGTGTGTGTGTTTGTGTATTTTGAGAGAGAGGACATGAGCAAGGGAGGGGCAGAGAGAGGGAGAGAGAGGACACAAGCAGGGGAGAGGCAGAGAGGGTTAGAAGCATCACCAGCAGGCCCCGTGCTGTCAGCATAAAGCCCAATGTGGGGCTGGATCTCACAAACTGTGAGATTATAACCGGGGCCAAAATCAGGAGTCACACTTTCAACCAACTGATCCATCCAGGCACCTCTGGATTTCGTATTTTTAAATAAAATAAGAAATAATTTCAAGGTTTTAACCTCTAAGTGAGAGAAATTATCAATAAGTATGACTTAAACAAAAGTTCTTTGGGGATCCTCAGTATTTTTTAAGGGTGTAAAGGGTCCTGGCAAAACTTTGGAACCACTGGCCTTGAAAATGGACATCTGACTGCAAAACTGGAAAAGATGTGCTTTTTCCCATGAATTTGCAGTAATATTTACAGCAGTACTGTATAGGATATAATGAATCATTGAGAGACATTAATAACAGACAGGGTCATAAAATAGTTTTTTTCTTTTCATAATTGTCTTAATTTTTGACTCCATCACCATCACATGTATATTATTGTTCAAATTTGCAGAACGAAGTACTGTCCTTAGAAGAAATAAGGATTAGAGTAGTACAGATGCTTGGTTTCCTGGGAGGACAGATAAACAAAAATCTCCTAACAGGTAAACTTTCCTTTAAAATAAATTTATCTCTATAGATGTATTTGTCCTTTAATTTGAATATATACAGATCGTGATATATTCTAGTATTTGCTCCTATATGTGATTTATATATTTCAGATGAGATTACAAAGAGTAATATTTTGCTAAATGAAATGCTTTGACTATATCCATGCAATCTGGATAATTCAAAACTAGTTGACAAAATGTTCTAGTCTGGTTTGGTAAGCACATTTTCCACTTCGAAACAGAACCTAATTTGATACTTTCTTTTAATATTATACATTGTGTCAGGAACTCAAAGTTAATCTATGAAAATTCTGATATTCTTCATATTTGGATATTTATTCAGAGTATTTTTGAAATCAGAATCAGCATTTTAGATTAGTAAAAATTCATCTGTATTTTTAGTTTTGATATTTCATATGAAGTATACTAGTGACTTTTGGTTATTTTAGGAACTTAGAACCTACATTTGGAAAATCAGTGTTACAAAAGGGAGATTTTCATTGTTCATTTATCATTTTCCACATAACACCTAAAAATAATTCTTAATGGAACATGGAAATTAAACATTCCAGACTATTAAACTTGTTTAAAAATAGTTTTACTTTAAATTGAGGTTAAAAATAGTATGTCAGTGATCATGTAATGACATATATATGTCTGAAGTAAAAACAAAAAAGGAAAGATGAATAATGTGCTGACTTACAAGTATAAAAGCATTCTACTTTCACTAATGAATTGTGGAGCAATTCACATTAGAAAGATTTTGAATGAAAACATGCTCTTCCTGATTTTTTTCAACAGCCACATCCTCAGATGAAATGATGAAGAAATATGTGGCATGGGACAGAGAAAAAAGACTCAGTTTTGCAGTACCATTTGTAGAAATGAAGCCTGTCATTTATCTGGATGTGTTCTTGCCTCGGGTCACAGAGTTAGCTCTTTCAGCTAGTGACAGACAAACTAAAGTACTTCCATTTTTCATTATGTTATTTGGAATCTATCTTTTTTAAGACCTGTATTTGTTTGGAAATAGATAATATATTTCAGCCATTCCAATATTATCAATTCTTATTTTCTGTAATAGAGTAATTAGGCAATGATTGAATTATCGGAAGTAGATGTTACTGATAGAAAGTAAACATAAATTATCTTAGTAGATAAACCTGCTAAAACACTAATATACCAAAAAAACTGTTCATAATAGAAAATACAGTATAAAGCGTATTTAAAAGTGATTTCCAATCTGTGCACTATTATTATCACCTTAACCTGGGGGATTAGAAGCAGATAAAACAGATAATTCCATAAACAATTCTCAAATGTTGATGGAATTCCTTTGTAAATTTCCAAAATGCTTTAAAAATATATTTACTAAAAGTGATGGTTAAAAATGTGCTAACAGATGAAGCAAAGTTCTGTAATAATGGCAGCAGTGAAATCTATTTCTTTGAAGGTACTAGTCCCAATTTGTCTAAATCTTTTAAGTTTCAGTTCTCACCTCCTGGATGCAGATCAGAAGGTGAAAGAATGCACAGAAGCATTAGTTTTATGTAAGAAGTGCTACTTCCAGTTAATTTATATTTGGGTAGGATCGTTATCTGCTACAAAAGTTTTCTTTTTAAAGGGCTAAGTTGAGCAACATTTCAAAATATCTTCTCATAAACCTGGAAACTTAAAACTTAATGAAGTCCTGGCTTATTTTAGGTTGCAGCTTGTGAGCTTTTACACGGCATGGTTATGTTTATGTTGGGAAAAGCCACTCAGATGCCTGAAAGTGGTCAGGGTTTCCCACCCATGTACCAGCTCTACAAGCGAACTTTTCCTGTGCTACTGCGACTTGGATGTGACGTAGATCAGGTAAGTGAATGATACTGAATCTGATACAGTTGCAAAGCTTCAAAGAAAGTTGGATCTTGTTCAGGGATCATCAAAGCTTGCAGGTTGGAATAGCCTGGGGATCTTAAAATGAATACTGCTGCCTGGCTGCTGTCCCTTCTAGCTGTGATGTAATTCCTCAGGGGTGTGACCGGGGGCTTGGGACTTTTTAAAACCTCTCCTGGCGATTTTTAATGTGCCACAATTAGGAAATGAGTCACTGATAGAGTTAAGAGATGCTGATAGTGTAGGCATCTAAAGCTGAATTGGCAGTTTGCCCTCCTGTAGGGACTTGATCTTGAAGAATGAAGACGAGACAAGTAACCATGTACAGGACTGGAAATGTTGACAAGTGGCCTCTTCCCGATGACTTTGTGGCAAATTCTCCATTGCTGCATGAAGCAGAATACAGTAGAATTCTCAGTTCATTTCATGAAGCTAGGATATCTCTGATACCAGGATGCACACACAAAAAAGGAAGCTAATTGAAAAATCGTTTATTAAAAACAAAAAAACCTTCATTTATAAATATAGATGGAAAATTCTTCAACATAATATGGATGAATACAATCCAGCAATGTATTCAAATGTTCTGTGATATTTAATAATTCAAATGTTCTGTGCTTTTGGTTTTAACTGGAAATTTACTGCAGAAACAGATTTCAGAAGTAGTGATTCTCTTGGAGTACCCTGTAGGGTATTTGTCCTGCTAAAACTAGTAATAGTTTAGTGTTTTCAGTGTCCTTGGGGGACATAAAACTCCCTAGATTTCTTGTATTCTGCAAGAACTTTGGTCTTGTGAGACACAGAAATGTCTGGTCACACCAGATGAGGCCACTGAGTTAAGTTTCTAAGGTTAAGTTTCTAAGTTTCTAAGGTTCCAGGAAGATGGGTACTGTCTCTCTGGGTATTTCCTTTCAGAAGACAGGAGTCCAGGCTTGGCAGACACCTTGGATTATAAAAGCCAGAGACCCACAGGACTCTCTGCCCCTAAGAAAACTCTATTTATATTCTAGAAAGTTGGAGTAAGAACCTAGGATCCTTTCCATCCCAGCTCCAAGTAGTAAAGATTTTACTCCTCCTTGTTGGCAGGATGGGAGAGGTGCTTCTTTCTCCATTATGTCTTTGAAGTTTGTACATGCAGGGCATTGCATTTCATTTTGTCACCACGAGGGTGTGAATCAGGATGTAGGAACCACATGATCGTTATTTGCTTTGTAGTTGAATAATGATAATGTGTCTGATCCAAGATACCTTGTATGCATGTTTAGGATCATATTAATAAAGGTAAATATTAAAAACCAACAATATCTGGCTTCACATTAGAAGACCGATAAGTTTTACTATGTACATTTTTCTTTGCTGGATTCTAGGAAAATGAGAAAAAGAGCTAGAAAGAACACGTTCAATATCTTATTTTAACTGGAAAAGAAAGCTAGTAAAACTAGGAGTATTATTACCTAATTTTCCTGTCATTTAAATAGAACTGTTTCCAGTGTAAAATTACTGTAACATGAAGAAAATAAACTCTAATGGTATCATTCCTTCAGGTAACAAGGCAACTATATGAGCCACTAGTTATGCAGCTGATTCACTGGTTCACTAACAATAAGAAATTTGAAAGTCAGGATACTGTCGCCTCATTAGAAACGATATTGGTGAGTAGTGGTCGATACTTTCCCTGCTGTTTGCAGTGTCTAGTTATATGTGATCTGTATTTATAGTTTTGTTTATTTATTTTGAGTGTGTGCACGTGGTGGGTGGTGGAGGGGGCACAGAGAGAAAGGGAGAGAATCCCAAGCAGGCTCTGCACTGTCAGTGTGGAGCCTGACCTGGGGCTTGATCTCATGAACTGTTGAGATCATGACCTGAGCTAAAGTTAGGCACTTAACCGACTGAGCCACCCAGGTGCCCAACTGGATCTATATTTAGAATTTTAAGAAAAGTTACCTGTCCAAATATCAAAATGTAGCATCTAGTTAGGTCATACTGTCTTTTTTCTTTTGTTTTAGTGAATAGGTGAAATGACATTTTAACAGAGAGGATGCTGTAATTATTTACTGAAATGTTACTTTAAAATATTGGCAAGCAGTGTGGACATGTCTTTTTGGTTCTGTCCTCTTTATGGAGAATGGTTATAAATTGACAGACTTCACCTAGATGAAGGCTATGTGTGTGTCTGTGTGTGTGTGTGTGTGTGTGTAGAATAGAAGGAGTGGATAAGAATGTTCTCGGACTGGGGCGCCTGGGTGGCTTAGTCGGTTAAGCGGCCGACTTTCGCCTAGGTCATGATCTGGCGGTTCGTGGGTTCGAGCCCCGCGTCGGGCTCCGTGCTGACTGCCAGCTCAGAGCCTGGAGCCTGTTTCAGTCTGTGACTCCCTCTCTCTCTGACCCTCCCCTGCTCACGCTGTCTCTCTCTCTGTCTCCTAGAAATAAATAAAAAAAAAAAAAAAAAAAAGAATGTTCTCGGACTTTCATTTGAGTTGCAGAACTCTCTTTTTAAAAAAAATATCTATAGTACAATAATTAAGAGTAAAAGCAGTTTTTTGGAGCTTATCCAGTTTTCTCCTGCATTCAGATTCAACAAGTAAGGAATCCTAGAAACAGCGGTCATTTCTGTACAACTGTCCTGAGATTGTAGAGGTAAAATCATTAGGATTTGATTACTGCTTCACTGAGGGCAACAAGCAGGGAGGTCAGCTTAAAGCCCTAGTGTCATTTGATACTGATTTATTACAGTTTTTGGAGTTGTTGCAAATAAGTTTACTTTGATTCCTTTAAATGTCATTTTATTTTATTTTGACGTGTTATTTCATCCCCGATTTGGTTTTGTTTTATATTGCCTTTGGAATCAGTACCCCCAGTGAAATGCTTAGCAAGTTTGTCCAAACAGACGTGGTGAGCGTGTTGTGAGGTGGGCTGGGAAGATGCGCTGCACAGAGCAGCAGAATACGTGCTCCAATTTGCCCCAGACAGTCCTGATTGTACCTGTTGTGTGTATAATTTTAGTAGGGTCTTTCCACTCTCAGTGGTACCCTACTTGGATGCTGTGTTGTGGGTAGTGGGAGTTACTGAGCGTTTTCTATTAGGATGGTGACATGATATCTGTGGTTTAATTCCCTGCAGTGTCTACCAGCGAATCCTGACTATGATAAACATATTTAATTAAATTTAACTTGTGGCTTATTTGCACTTCAGATGGATTTGTTCTAATGTTTCTCTTCTGAAGTTTCTTGTTTCTCTTCCCCTCTTGATCATTGAAGGGGACTTAAGAGTTTCAGAAAGAAATCAGGTAAGGTCATAGTAATGTAAAGTGAGATAGTTGAGGAAAGGAAAGGTAAAAGAGGAAATGTCAAGTTGGTACAGCATTCAAGTGAAAGCGTGTCTATAGGTTTCCCAGTAAGAGTTGCTGATTCCATAATGTCAGCACATGCATTATTTACCTCTGCTCTGAGAAGCAATAAATATCACCTCTTCACATTTCCACAGTTAATGGCTTCTTGAATTCCAATAAGCACTATAATCAGAGATTTTGCATGTAGGAAATAACTGGGGATGTTTGGCAGAACTCCCTTATTTCAGTGTTCAATATAGGTTTTCAAGTTAGATCTTTCCTGTACATATGTAAGAGGGAATTATGTCTACACAGGAATAAAAACATTCAAATTTCCTTAGCTGTTTATTTTTTTCAGGTATTTAGAGACTGTGCCTTTCATGGAGACTGCTCTTACAGAAAGTTATATTTTCAGACCACATCTCCATATGATTTTTATGTAGCATTACAATTCCCTTGGAACCTGAGAAGGATCTTATTTTCTTTAACCTCAGTAAGGCATTTCAGATACTATTATGAGGTAAAGTCAGCAAGAAAGACTCTTCGGATGGGTTTCTTCAGGGAAAGGAGGGACTGTTTTGTTGCTACATAATTAAAATAGTCTCTCATTTTTTCATGGATTTTTCAGTTTATTTAAAGGAAAGTGTTTTCATTTTGTCAAAAGAACATTGTTATTCGAGTCTAGATTCTAGACAGTCAGATTGGTTTTCTGTTGTTTATTTTTTCTTGAGTAGTGTTCTAAATTAATTTTCACAACATGCTGTAGTTATACCCAGAGCAGACTAGGGAGTTCAGTTGTCATCATATGTTTTGTTGTAGGATGGCATTGTAGACCCTGTTGACAGTACTTGAAGAGATTTTGTGGTCGGTGCATTCGTGAATTCCTCAAATGGTCCATTAAGCAGACAACGCCGCAACAGCAGGAGAAAAGTCCCGTAAACACCAAATCACTTTTCAAGCGACTGTACAGCTTTGCACTTCACCCCAATGCCTTCAAGAGGCTAGGAGCATCACTTGCCTTTAATAATATCTACAGAGAATTCAGGTAAGTAAGCCACATGACAGGCTTGTATAAAACAAGTTCTTCAAATTTTTAGTAGTGATTTTGAAAAGTGACTGGTGTTTATGTGATCAGTGTATTTGTGTATCAAGCATTTAGTTAATCATGTGTCAGATGGGGTGCTATTTTCTGGGGATTAAAAAATGAATTAAAATGCAGTTTGCATTCAGGAAGCTCAGAAACTACTGAGAAATACATACAAACATAATACCATGGCAGTCTTGTAAATGCAACAGAAGACATAATCGCGGGTGTTAGAAGAGGAGTAACTAATCCAACTTGAGTAAGTTAAAGAAGTCTTGCTATAGCATTTATACTTAGATGAAGCCTAAAGGATAAATGGGAATCAGCCAAAGCATTTCAGATGAAAGGTATGGGGTAGGGAGAAGAAATAGGATGGCATATAAGAAGACGAAGACATTTTATATTCCTCGACTGTGGAGTTTGAAGTTTGGAAAGGAACATAGTGAGACTGGCCAGGAGCCTTTGTTCATAGAGTTGAAAAAGGTAGGTCACTTCTAGTGACAGCAAGTGCCTGAAGCAGAGAGCTGCATGGTTAAATTTCCTTCTAAAATTCACCTGCCCATAGCTATATGGAGAGTGGATCTAAGTGACATAAAACAGTGACATAGTGACATAAAACAGGGCCAGGAATGTTTCAGAAGTCCAAGAAAAAGATCATTAGTCCCTGACCTAAGGTTGTAGTAGTGTTTGTTCATTTATCTGTTATTACTTTTTAAGAATATTGTACACTGAATCAAATGCTAGTGATATAAAGATAATAGCCATTCGCGAGGGTTGCATTTGAAAAAAAGAGATTGATTAATAATTAGTCACATAGATAATTATAAACTTGTTACTGAAATCAGTTCTTTTAAGTAGTGGTAGATGATGACTACATCCTCCCTATAATGAGGAACTTGGCTTTCTTTGGTCCAGATAGCTTCTCTCAGTAAATGGCAGTTCAGCTTTGAAGATGTAAAGGAAGCAATTGTAAAAATAAGGTAGATGATAGAGATAGAGAGATGATGGATATAGATGGATGGATAGGAATTTCTGTGTGTATGTGCATGTGCACATTAAATGAAAATTGAGTAGAGTTTGAAGCCACTAGGTTATTTTAATTTTATTTTTTTAGCATTTTAGACTGTGAAATCTATATATAGAGGAGAGCGTTGAAAACTTAAGTGTGACTATGTTACTGTTTTCAGATGACATGATACAATATATAGAAAACCCTAAGGACTCCACCAAAAACCTGTTAGAGCTAATAAATGAATTCAGTAAAGTTGCAGGATACAAAATCCATATGTAAAAATCTGTTGCATTTCTGTCCTTCAATAACCACTTACCAGGAAGTGAAATAAAGAAAACAGTCCTGTTTATAAGTACATCAAGAAGAGTAAAATACCTAGATATCAATTTAACCAAGGAAATGTAAGACCACAGAAAACCATAAGACATGAGTGCAAGCAACTAAAGAAAACATGAATTAATGGAAAGATATACCATGTTTATGGATTGGAAGGATTTATATTGTTAAAATGTTCATACTCCCCAAAGCAGTCAATACATTTAATGCAGATCCCTGTCAAAATTCTAATGGCATTTTTCACAGAAACCAAACAAATGATCCTAAAATTTGTGTGGAACCACAAAATACACTGAGGAACCAAAGCGATCTTGAGAAAGAACAAAGCTGGAGGCATCATGCTCCGTGATTTCAAGCTATACTACAAAAGCTGTAATAATCAAAGCAGTGTGGTATTGGCATAAAACAGGCAGATCAGAGGAACACAATGGAGGGCCTAGTAATAAACACAGGTAATCATGGTCAGTTAAGTTTTGACACAGGAGCCAAGAATAAACAATGGGAAAAGGAGAGTCTATTCAGTACATGTTGGTGATGGGGAAACAGGACAGCTCCTTGCAGAATGAAACTACAGTGTTATCTTACACCGTATACAACAATTAACTTAAAATGGATTAAACACTTGAATGGGAGACCTGAAACCATAAAATTCATAGAAGAAAACATAGGCGGGTAAGCTCTTTGACATCAGTTTTGGTGATGATGATTTGGCTCTGACTCCAAAAGCAAAGGCAACAAATACAAAACTAAACATGTGGGACTCTCTCAGCTAAGCTTCTGTATAGCACAGGGAACCATCAGTAAAATGAAAAGGCAGCAAAAGGTGCTCCGTGTCACTAATCGTCAGGGAATGCAAATTAAAACCACAATGAGATATCACTTTACACCTGTTAAAATCGCTATGAAAAAGACAACAAGTGTTTTTTTTTAATTAAAAAAATGTTTTTAATGTTTTTATTTATTTGTGAGAGAGAAAGAGAGAGAAAGTGTGAGAAGGGGAGGGTCAGAGAGAGAGGGAGATATAGAATCTGAAGCAGGCTCCAGGCTCTGAGCTATCTGTCAGCACAGAGTCTGACGTGGGGCTTGAACCCATGAACTGTGAGATCATGACAGTTAAGACTGAGCTGAAGTCGGACGCTTAACCAACTGAGCCACTCAGCCACCCCATCAAGTGTTAGCAAGGATGTAGAAAAAGGGGAACTCTTGTGCACTGCTGGGAGGAATGTAAATTGGCATAGCCACTATGGAAAACAGTATGGAGGTTCCTCAATAATAAAAATAGAAGTATCATGTAATCCAGCAATTCCACTTTTGGGTATTTATCCACTTTTGGGTATTTGAAACACTAATTCAAAAAGACTTATGCACCTCTGTGCTTTTTGCAGCATTATTTAAATTAGCCTAGATATGAAAACAGCATATTTATTTAAGTGTACAACATGGATAAATGGATAAAGGAAATGTGGTAAATGTATATGATGGAGTTTTATTCAACCATAAAAACAAATGGCTTCTTGCCATCTGTAAAAACATGGATAGACCTGAGGGCATTGTGTTAAGTGAAAGAAGTCAGACAGAGAAAGACAAATGCCCTATGATTTTACTTATTTTTGGAATCAAAAAACAAACAAACAAACCTGGTTGCCACAGGCTAGCAAGAGGGGTAGCCAAGCTGGGTGACAGGTCAATAGGTACAAACTTCCAGTGATAAATAAGTCATACCTCATTTTATTGTGCTTTGTTTTATTTTCTTTACAGATACTGCATTTTTTAGAAATTGAGTTTAAGTAACTATTGGTTCTATGTTTCCAACAACAACATTTACTTACTTTGTGTCCCTATGCCATGTTTTAGAAATTCTCACATTATTCGAATGTTTTTATTTTTCCTGTATCAGGCATGGTGAACATCAACTCTGATGGATGATCTTAGATGTAACTATTGTGATTGTTTTGGGGTGCCATGAACTGGTACCATGTAAGACAACTGATAAATGGTGTCTGTGTTCTGACAACTTCACCATCTGGCTGTTCCCCCATCTCTCTCCCTCTCCTTGGGCCTCTGTATTCCCTATGACTCAACAATATTGAAATTAGGCCACTTGATAACTCTATAATGGCCTCTTTAAGTGTTCAAGTGAAAGGAAGAGTTGCATGTCTCTTGATTTAAATCAAAAGCTAGAAATGATTAAGCTTAATGAGAAAGGCACATCCAAAGTTGAGATAGGCCGACAGCTAGGCTGCTTACACCTGTTAGGCAAGTAGTGAATGTCAACGAAACATTCTTGAAGGAAATTAAAGCTGCCATTTCTGTGAGCAGTTGGATGATAAGAAAGTGAAACAGGTTTATTGCGGATATGGAGAAAGTTTTAGTGGTCTAGATAGAAGAACAAAGCAGCACAAAACTCCCTGAAGCCAAAGCCTAAGCCAGAGCAAGGCCCTGACTGTCCCCAGTTCTGTGGAGGCTGAGAGAGGTGAGGAAGCTGTAGAAGAAAAGTCTGAAGCTAGTAGAGCTTTGTGAGGTTTAAGGAAAGAAGCCATCTTCATAACATTAAAGTGCAAGGTGAAGCAGCAAGTGCTGCTAAGTTCTCCGGATGATCTGGCTAAGATAATTAATGAAGATGCCTACACTAAACAACAGATTTTCAATGAGATGAAACAGCCTTCTATTAGAAGATGCCATCTGTGACTTCTATAGCAAGAGAGAAGTCAATGCCTGGCTTCAGAGGACAGGCTGACTCTCCTGTTAGGGGTTAACATAGCTAGTGAAAAGTTAGAGTCAGTGCTGATCTACCATTCCAAAAATCATAGGATCCTTCAGAATTATGCTAAATCTACTCTCATCTGTGCTCTCTAAAAGGAACAACAAAACCTGGATGACAATACATCTGTTTACAATCTGGTTACTGAATATTTTCAGCCCACTGTTGAGACCTACTGCTCAGAAACAAAGATCTTTTCAAAATATTATTGCTCAGTGACCATGCACCTGATTACGCAAGAGCTGTGATGGAGAGGTACCATGAGATTATATTTTCATGCCCGCCAACACAACATCCATTCTGCAGTTAATGGATCAAAGAGTAATTTTGACTTTCAAGTCTTTTTTTTTTTTAATATTTTTATTTATTTCTAGGAGAGAGAGAGAGAGAGAGAGAGACAGCGAGACAGCGTGAGCAGGGGAGGGTCAGAGAGAGAGGGAGATACAGACTCTGAAATAGGCTCCAGGCTCTGAGCTGGCAGTCAGCACAGCGCCTGACGGGGGGCTTGAACCCACGAACTGCGAGATCATGACCTAAGCGAAAGTCGGACGCTTAACCGACTAAGCCACCCAGGTACCCCCTGCTTTTTTTTTTTTTTAAATAAGCTTTATGCCCGGTGTGGGGCTTGAACTCACGACCCTGAAATCAGGAGTCACATGCTCCACTGAGCCAGCCAGGTGTCCTGACTTTCAAGTCTTTTTATTTAAGATATATATTTCTTAAGGCTATAGATGCCATAGAGAGTGACTCCTCAGATGAATCTGGGCAAAGTAAATTGTAAGCCTAGAAAGAATTCACTGTAATAGATGTCATTAAGAACATTCATGATTCTTGGGAAGAGATGAAAACATCAACATTCAGAGGAGTTGGGAAGAAATGGGTTTCAACCCTCATGGATGAGTTTGACGGGTTCAGGACTTTCCTGGAGGAAGTAACTGGATGTGGTAGAAATAGCAAGAGAACTAAAATTACAAGTGGAGCCAGAAGATGTGACTGAATTATTGCAATCTCATAATCAAACTTGAATGGATGAAGAGTTGCATCTTAGGGATGAGCAAAGAAAGTGGTTTCTTTCTTCTTCTTTTTTTTTTTTTAACTTTTTTTTTTAAATGTTTGTTTATTTCTGAGAGAGAAAGAGAGAGACAGCGCAAGCAGGGGAGGGAGATACAGAATCCGAATCAGGCTCCAGGCTCTGAGCTGGCTGTCAGCACAGAGCCTGACGTGGGGCTCAAACCCACGAACCGTGAGATCACGACCTGAGCTGAAGTCGGACGCCTAACTGACTTAGCCACCTAGGCGCCCCGACAGTGGTTTCTTAAGATGGAATCTCCTGGCGAAGACAACAAAGGATTTACAATATTCCATAAACATAGTTTATTTAGTAGCAGAGTTTGAGAGGATTGGCTCCAATTTTGAAAGGATTACTGTGGTGATCATATTGTAGTGTTCACAAATACAGAGGCGTCATGTTGTGCTCCTGGAAGTAATATAAACATAACTGACATATAGTCAGTTATGCCTCAGTTGAAGAAAAACTGTAAAGTTTATTGAATAATAATAAAGCAAGTTTTTGTAGACTCACCACCTAGGTTAAGAAGTAGAGTGTTTTCAGAATTTTAGACTCTCCTCTGCACTAAGCTAATCATTCTTCCTTTATATTACTTATTCCCCTTTCTTAATTTGTTTCATTTTGTATGTATGTACCCTAACTGATAACACTCTCACAGTTTGAAAAGCAGTAAAGGTCAGTGTTTTCACTGTTAGGTGAAGTATCCTGGGATAATCCGCTCTGTGGAGACTAGTCAGCTATAGCTCCATGAGGGAGAACAGGAGCCCATTCCAAAGAAATAGAGTGACAAGGCTCACGTTAGTTTTAGGAAGCACAGCTCTCCACAGTGGTGAAGTGGACCACTAGCTGACATCAGGGAGAAATATCGTCTGAGGGTGTGGACTGCCCTTGAACTGCCGCATCTCAGTTCCCAGGAGTCCACCCCCATGTGTCAGGAGCGTGTTAAAGCAAAATTCTCTTGTGGAATGAATGAGCACTGTCAGCTGATCCAGGCTGAACATGGACAGAAGAACTTTACCTGATCATGTCAAGAGTGGAATTTGGGCCATATTCCTTCCAGGTTGAAAAATCCATAACACAGTGTTTTGGTGGAGACAGCTGTTAACAAGTCTCTTTCTTGGGTATCTCCTCACCTGTCGTGTCTGGATAACTGGCCTCTCCTCTTGAATATCCCCTTTACTTCTTTTCTGTGTTTGATCTTTTGTTTTCTTTTCCTCTGTTGTGTATTCTGATTTGTGGGATCACATTCCAACAGGCTTTTTGAGAAAATGTGCATGAGAGACAAGTTTTTTGAGATCTTCCATGTTGAATAATATAAAGACAAATTCTACTGTCTCCTTTCTGCATGCTGATAAACTGTTTTGCCCACCTTTCTTAGGAAGCACAGTTCTGAGTTATTTTGTCGTGCCATTTCTCTGCTTACCTTCTTTTACCTAAGCTGTTGAACTCAGCCCGGCATTCTAAGACCTCCCCAACTTTTTCAGTGTCATCCCAAACTGCTCTTCCAAATGAACCTCTTCTAGTTCTTTTGGTTTGCTTGCTGTCTCCTGTGTTTTCCATCTTGCCTCCACATCTTTGCCCATACCATACATTTGTCGGTACTGCCCTCTGTTTTCAGCGCCAGATGTGTATGTGCGACATTGGGGGAGATGTGGAGCTTGTGGAGTTCTGACAGACACTGTCCTTCTTAGGACTCAAACTTAAAAAGAAACAGCGAAATGAGGACGGTACGCCTGCCAAACCAAACACCAGTTTGTAATTGTTAGTGTCAGTGCTCCGTCCTCCGGCACCTCGCTCCAGTTCCATTTGTTCTGGGGACGTGCTCCTTCCCAGTGGGCTGCACAGTGACCCAGCCGTGCATCACACAAGAACTTCAATTCAGCCTTTTCTCTGAACCTCTCTCAGATTCAGTGCCTAGCCCTGTCATTTTCTATTCAATCATTTATTGTCCTGTGTTAGTAAGGAACACATTTTCCAGAAAGAGATCTGGCCTCTGCCCTTCACCCATGCATGAGTTTACTGTGTATAAGAATATGGTCCACAGACATTGTTGACTGAATTAATTATTTCCATTTGCCTGATGTGGTTCTAAAAGGCTTAGTGTTCACTATTGAAGTTGACTGGCTTTTGGACAGTATGAGGGCTTTTGAAATTCTCTGATTTTGAAAGAATGTGCATATGGTAGGAGATCTTTTTTTCTGTTAATTTTAATGAGGTGTGTGGAAGTGTGGTCAGAACAGTGGTCCTAAGGTATGTGTTATGAGCAGTTCCACAGATGGAAGGGTACTTGTATGCAGATAAAAAGCCAGTATTGCATCTTTTGGTTTATGTAGTTTTTGATCTGCTCTTGAGAAAGTTTTCTTCTTTGAAAAGTATTTGGTGGTTATAGGTTTCAAAACATTTGAGCCATTTTTTAAAATCAAATTTAATGTATGCATTTTTTGATAACATCACTTTTTTCTGTTGTCACTTCTGCTTTATTGTTTTCCTAGGTGAGATCAATATTCTTTATTTTACAGGGAAGAAGAATCTCTGGTAGAACAGTTTGTGTTTGAAGCTTTGGTTACATATCTGGAAAGTCTGGCCTTAGCCCACGCAGATGAGAAATCCTTAGGTAGGTCTTACTTGAGCTTTTTGTTTGCATGCCAGTTGTTAGCCTGACAGGTTGTCAAGAGCTTTTCCACTCAGGGGTTAAGCCTCAGGTAGTTCTTCATAAGCTAATGGGTTTTTCCTCCCATCTCCCATTTAGGATGACAAGTGTGAAGGGGGGTGTGCCCCTCCAGTGTCTCTAGTGCAGTTTGTAGAAGTCTTCAGTGCTCGCCTCCTCTGAGACTCACCTTGAGCCCTGGTAGCCCCTGAGCTTGGCCCCTGGCCAGTCAGAGCTCCTGCCCAGGGCAGGTGGGGCAGTTTGATTGTGCATCTCCAATGAAGCCAGACAGTTACTGTGATGACACAGAATGTGGGAATGTACGATCACAGCATGTAGAGAAAGCTGGCCGTAATAGCCACCGAAAAGTGGAATATAGATCTCATTACAAGATTGTGATGAAACCATTTGTACCATAATTAAGAAATAATGTAAAATAGTCAGAAATAGACTTAATAAGAGAGAAATAGATGGTAGTTTTTTTTTATTTTTTTTTTCCTTTTTTTTAATGTTTTTATTTATTTCTAGGAGAGAAAGAGAGAGACAGCATGAGCAGGGGAGGGTCAGAGAGAGAGGGAGTCACAGACTGAAACAGGCTCCAGGCTCTGAGCTGGCAGTCAGCACAGAGCCTGACGCGGGGCCCGAACCCATGAACCGCGAGATCATGACCTAAGCGAAAGTCGGACGCTTAACCGACTAAGGCACCCAGGCGCCCCACAGATGGTAGTTTTTACAGTTACATCTGTACTGTGGTCAGAATGAATATCTTGCAATTTCTGGGCTAGAAGGCTTCTTAGACATCTTAGCAGAGAACGTAAGTGACTTACATAGTTGCGTGTGGCAGAACTTCTCTTTGATTCATTCAGATTTTATTTTCTGTTGTTTTCTGTTTTTTCAAAAGACAGGTTGAGCTCTATTGTCCTTCATGTTCACAGCCTTCTATGGGTAAAAGTGCTTAAAATTTGGCCCTTGCCATCAAAGAGCTTAAAATTGCTCTGTTGATCCTGACATAGAGGTATATTTTCTCAACAAGTAAAACTTTGACTCTTAAAAATCACTGCCATATTTTCAAAGCAGAGAAAGAAAAGTTTTTCTTTGTAATAGAACTCAAGTTGTGTAAGGGTCCTTTCCTAAATAACCCAGGATGTTTGTGGATGTTTTACTCATTTGCTTCGGTTCCCCTTCAGTGGCTATATTATTAAGCTATGATATGGTTGAACTTACATAAGAAAAAGGGAGGTCAAGGAATTTATATCCCTTAAATAATAGCCTTTAATTAAGATGCACAGGATCTGGCCTGCTGAGTGGGCTTCGTAATGCCTGTCGAGTCTTCCACCTCTGATCCGTTATGTGGGGCTGTGCTCTGGCTGGCTGGGGGCTGGGGGCTGGGGGCTGGGGGACAGTTCAGTAGGTGGTGCTGCTGTGTGTGAGTGTGTTTGTGCATGTGCACTGTACTGTCCTACAGCATTAAATGTGGGTTTTGTTTCGTTTTGGACAGTGTAAATCATTTACTTAAACTTAATACTCCGAGGGATGAAACGATATTACCTCTGTTATAAAATTATCTTTTTTGTTTAAAAACTAGGTCAATAAACATAATACTAATATATTAATAATAACCAGCTATATATCTCCTTTGGAAATTTATTTTTATACTTGAGAACAGGTACAGTTCAACAGTGTTGTGATGCCATTGATCACCTAAGGCGTATCATTGAAAAGAAGCACGTATCTTTAAACAAAGTGAAAAAACGACGTAGGCCACGGTAGGTGATATTGCTTCCTTTTTAAATTTTTTTCCAGCATAAAACTAATTCTCAGTTAACGAAAGAAAATCTGGAAGGAATGTGTGGAAACATAGAGAATTTAAACACGGAATGTGTGGAAATAGGAGTAGTCAATGTCTAGGACACTAAAAACTTGTGTTTGAAAATACTTGGTTTAAGGTATCAATTTGTAAATGAAACATTTATTTGAGTACAGATTTAGTGTGGAATTATTTGACTAGAAAATGCATGAACTCTTGTGGAGTAAATTTGAAATATAAGAACTGAGGGGCACCTGGTGGCTCAGTCATTTGGGCGTCTGACTTCGGCTCAGGTCATGATCTCACGGTTCGTGGGTTCGAGCCCTCCGTAGGGCTCTGTGCTGATAGCCAGAGTCTGTTTCAGGCTCTGTGTCTCCCTCCCTCTCTGACCCTTCCCTGCTCATGCGTTCTCTATCAGAAATAAATAAAACATTAAAAAAAATTTTGAAATATAAGAACTGAAATATTGAAATAGCATTTTAACAGTCATGGAAATTTAGAATTATGAGATGAAGCTCCCTAAAGACAAAACTGCCATATTAGCCAGTGGTATCCAGTCTTCTCTCTTCTTTCCATCCTAGCAAGGTCTCTCAGCAGGATGGGGTGTGCCATGCATAGCCCCTCCAGATCTGTGGGTCAGTGCAGGGTGTCCAGGGTGTCTCCTGGCTTCTACCACTCTGCAGGAGTATTGGCACATGTCAATTGGATATTAGTATTTCCTCTGTTGTTTTATTTTATTATTTTTTTAAAAAAATGTTTATTTTTGAGAGAGAGAGAGAGACAGAGACAGAGTGCAAGTGAGGGAGAGGAAGAGAGAGAGGGAGACCCAGAATCCAAAGCAGGCCCCAGGCTCTGAGCTCTTAGCACAGGGCCTGATGCAGGGCTAGAACCGAAAAGCTGTGAGATCATAACCTGAGCCAAAGTTGGAGGCCCAACCAACTGAGCCACCCAGGTGCCCCTTCCCTCAATTGTTTTAAAATTGATTCTTTCAGATCATGTTGTTAACTTTTGACCTCTCTAGATCATTGGTCTCAATCTGAAGCAGTGATCAGACTTACTTGAAGGTCTTGTTAAAACACAAGTTGCTGGGCCCTGGCCCTAGAATCTTTCAGTATGTCTGGAGTGGGGCCAATACCTTGCATTTCTTCCAAGTTTACAGATAATATTGATGCAGCCGGTTCAGGGGCCACAGTTTGAGAAGCACGACTTTATATCTCAGAACCCCTTTTGTTTTAAAATACATTGAAAAGGAAACATGAACCTTTTAAATTTTAAGAAACGTTTTTAAACTTTTTTCCTCAAAAAGAAGGTAAACAGCATTTAGACCTATTTAACCGTGACATTTGATTGTATACTAATGATAATACATTAAAAATAAATTGAATGCCTTTTGATGAGGTTTCTACATGGATTAGTATGGCAGAGTTGAGTTTATGATTTCTAGATTCTTGGGTTAGCTAAATGCTAAATGTTGGGACGCGTATTAAATAGAGTATGTTATCTCCATATAGAGGATTTCCACCCGGGGCATCATTGTGCTTACTAGATGTTGTCCATTGGCTGTTAGCCCACTGTGGGAGGCCCCAGACGGAATGTCGACACAAATCCATAGAACTGTTTTATAAATTCGTTCCTCTATTGCCAGGTATTGTGATCTTTATGTCTTATAAATCATGGGTCTTGCTTTTACCAGTAGTTTAGAGATGTGTACTTATTGAAAATGTAACCTTTCCATTATTCAGATGAATATACCAAATAAAATGTTCCTAATAAAAAGATAAGTATGTTCAATAACCATTATGGGTCATTTGCGTGACAAAGGATAAATTATGGGCTCTACATTTCACAAAGATTTACAGAAAGAAAGAAAAAACTGCTAATTTGTTATCTGTCAAATGATAATGAGGAAGTAAATTTAGAATATCCCAGTATCTTTTTTATTCTACTGCATTTTTGCTTTTCTGTGTTATTTAAAGGAAATGAAGAAGAGTTGGGTGACCATTGCAGTTGTTAACATGATACTCAGTTAAGATTTAGAAATTTTATTAATAGTTAATGAAATACTGCAGTTTTTAAAAGTTTTACCATGTGATTAATAAGAAATTGCTAGACTCCTCAGCACTCTCCACAATAGCTAAAACCTGGAAAGAGCCTAAGTGTCCATCAACAGATGAATGGATCAAGAAGATGTGGTTTATCTATACCATGGAATACTACATGGCAATGAGAAACAATGAAATCTGGCCATGTGTAGCAACATGGATAGACCTTGAGGGTGTTATGCTGAGCGAAATAAGTCAGGCAGAGAAAGACAAATATCATATGTGTGCACGTATAGGAGGATTAGGAGGAACTTAACAGAGGACCAAGGGGCGGAAATGGTGGGGGAAAGGGGGAGAGGCAAACCATGAGAGACTCTTGAATGCTGACAAAAACTGAGGACTGGTGGATGTGGGGGGGAGGAGGGGTGGGCATGGAGGAGGGCACTTGTGGGGATGAGCACTGGGTGTTATGTGGAAACTAATTTGACAGTAAACTATTTGTAGAAAAAAAAAAAAGAAAGAAATTGCTAGACTCCTGAATCTAAATGATCTCAGATTACTGTGAGACTAAAGGAACACAGTGAGCCTGTGCTTTTTAAATAACTATTACACTAAGCCATTAAATTGTACTTATAGACTTGAAATAATTACTAAATTTCTTACGAATAAATGTATTTGTTCTATGTTCTCCAGTAAGTCCAAGCCCAGGTTTGGGAGCATAGGTTAGAGAAGCTATGCCTCAGGACAGACCCAGGCCCTTACCCCCCTCGTGGAGTGCACTGTGCACACGTCCAGAACCAGGACAAACCCAGGCCCTGACCCCCCTGTGGAGTGCACTGTGCACGCGTCCAGAACCAGGACAGACCCAGGCCCTGACCCCCCCATATAGTGCACCGTGCATGCGTCCAGAACCAGGAAAGACCCAGGCCCTGGCCCCCCCGTGGAGTGCACTGTGTTACGCGTCCAGAACAAAGATGTGCTGTGGTGTGTGATTCTGGATAAGAAAAGTGACAGTGCACTACCAATCATGAGAGAGCGGTTCTTTTTAGAAAATGGGGTAGAGTACTACTTTGGGGCTTTTTCCTTATAGAGAAAGAGACAAAAATTACTTGGTGTAGTTCTGAAACTTTGAAGATTCTACATTTTGTTACACTGTGGAATATATTGTGATGCTATATAAATGTGTAGCATATATTATGATTGTATTTGTACTACATATTTTATTTGGCATACAAATATGTAGTATATATTTGTTATAATTTTATGTATATAGTGGTAATGTGCAAGTGGATTTTTTTAACGTAGAGAATTGTTTTAATAACATAATTAGTATTTTATATTTGTTTATTGCTTTTAATTAACAAAGTTAGTTTGTTTTTTTTTTAAGTTTATTTATTGATTTTGAGAGAGGGCATGAGCAGGGGAGGGGCAGAGAGAGGAAGAGAGAGAGAATCCCAAGCAGGCTCTGTGGTGTCAGCACAGATCCCACTGTGGGGCTTGAACTCTCAAACTACAAGATCTTGACCTGAGCAGAAACCAAGAGTTGGCTGCTTACTGAACTGAGCCACCCAGGCGCCCCTACAAAGTTAGTTTTCTTACATTGTCATTCTCACAACAGTCCTGTAACGTACATGAAGATTGGATGAGGTGCAAGGGTGGGGTGTGTTTTCCTTCTTTCTAAAGGAAACTTGGCCCAGATATTATGTCACAACTGCTAGTTGGCCGGCCCTCCCTCCCTCCGGGTTGGGTCTCTGGTTTTCCTGTAGCCCACACAATTTCCAGTGATATCAGACTCACTGGTCCTGTACATTTCTCTTGTTCTTAATTGCCTTCAGTAGGGGCCTCATGTATTTTTAATGAAGTAAGTGGAGCTCTGCCTCTCAGAATTGTTTCTGTTAAAGAAAGGATGCCAAGTAGTAGGTGAACCTTGCTTACCACCAACATATACTTTGCATAAAAGGCGTGAGCGTTCCTTGGCTTACCTCCTCTGCGCCTTCCAATTGTGCATCTGCCTCTCTCTCTGCTATATTGAACTCCTAATGATGTTTTGGGTTTTTGTGAAATTTTGGTTTAATTCCAGTCAGTTAACATACAGTGTTGTATTAGTTTCAGGAGTATAGTATAGTGGTTCATCACTTCGTATATTCCCTGGTGCTCATCATAAGTGTGCTCCTTGCCCACCACCTGTTTATCTGCTCCTCCCACCCCACTCCTGTCTCATAACCATCAGTTTGTTCTCTATATTAAGAGTCTGTTTCTTGGTTTGCTTCTCTTCTCCGCCACCCGTGTTTGTTTGTTTTGTTCTTAAATTCCACACATGAGTGAAACCGTATCGTATTTGTCTTTTCTGACTGACTTCACTTGGCATAATCCTGTCTAGTTCCATCCATGTCATTGTAAATGGCAAGATTTCATTCTGTTTTGTGGTTGAATAATGTTTATATCATGTCTTCCTTATCCATTCTTCAGTCAGTGGATACTTGGGCTGCTTCCATCTCTTGGCTGTTAATAATGCTGCTTCCAGTAATTTTTAAGGGACAGTGTTAAGTGTCTCTTTATTGATTGATTGAATGAGAGAACGAACCAGCAGGGGAGGGACAGTGGGAGAGAGAGAATCAAGCAGGCTTGATTGAGTACGGAGCCCAACGCGGGGCTTGATCCCATGGCCATCAGATCATGCATGACTTGAACCAAAATCAAGAGTCAGCTCAGCCACCCTTTAGTGCCCTATAAGACTACACTGTCACCAGGGGTGCTAGGCAGCACCCACATCCGTGGGATGAAGTGACAAGCACAGGCATGTCCCTGTGACATGTGTCAGGGGCTTCTGACTTCTAATATTCCTGTGGATGGAAAGCCAGAGTCACAGAAGCTGTAGTTTTGGGAAGGAGAGTGAGAAGGAGGCAGGGATCTGGGAAGATTCCTAGCAATTGGAATGTGCTTTCCCAGGCCCATGTCTTCTCTGTGTCCCCTTGTCCTCTCCTTTCTCTATACTGCCTTTTTCTGTCCTTTCTGTCCTTTCTCTTCTACAACTCTTAGCGTGTGAGAGAGAACTTAAATATTTTTACTCAGTATTTTATTTTCTTTGTCAATTTCTTTTTTTTTTTTTAATTTTTTTATTTATTTCTAGGAGAGAGAGAGAGAGCGTGAGCAGGGGAGGGTCAGAGAGAGAGGGAGTCAAGACTGAAACAGGTTCCAGGCTCTGAGCTGGCAGTCAGCACAGAGCCCGACGCGGAGCTCGAACCCACGAACCGCGAGATCATGACCCAAGCGAAAGTCGGACACTTAACCGACTAAGCCACCCAGGCGCCCCTTTCTTTGTCAATTTCTAGTGAAGATAGTAGAAGATTTAATAATATTTCTTTCTAAAGCAAACCCTGAAAACAGGATATTGAAACTTTGCTTATGTAGCTGTGATAGGTTTTTTTTTTAACACAATAGGAAAACTATTTCTTACTACATCAGAAATACATTATTGTTTTCCATTCTTCCTTTAACTTCAGTAGCATCAGGATGATTTGACCTTTGCAGTCACCGATTTCAGAGCATGCAAAATAAAATTTAATGTTTTTTTCATTTTCAGTTTAGAAAATGATTAATACCTAAAAGAAAAAATGTCTTTTAAAACAGATATTTGACTCTTTTATTTAATAAAAATTGCACTTACTGTGTGATATAAACACTTTTTCAAATATTTACTACTTCAGTTCATTGATCTTTGTAGGAACCTCAAAGGTAAGTACCGTTATGACAAGAAAACCAAGACACAAGAGAGGCAAGGTCTGCACAGCCAGGATGTAGGACAGGGACTAGAGAGTCGCAGTGCTCTTTTTTGTGTTTATTCTTTAAATTACTCCTAAAAAATTAGGGTAATAATTTTCAAGAAAAAAGGCAAGGGAAAGGATAGGACATTCACAACTATGCAAATGGTATCCAGCCATTGATATAATGTTTAAAGTAACTGAAGAGAATGGCTTTGATGGAAAGACCTTCTTGGCAGTAATTACAGTGAAAGAAGTTACGATTACTGTGGTTAAAAAAAAATGATCTCCTATCATTCTGAAATTTTACTGCTTTGGTAGGTACTTTATATGGGACTCTTTAGGGAAGCTATATTTGAAATACTGTGAAATTGCCAGTCTTGTTCTCTGATTCTTTTTGTTAACATATCAGACTTAATTCTGGCTTTATTATTATTATTTATTACAGTGATTAATTTTAATTATGTGAAAGCTATTTAAAGTGTGTTTTAATCTTGTTTCTTTTTTAAGGCAACAAGTCACCTTCTTTGTGGCTGAAAGATATCCTCAAGAACAAAGATACTTCCTTCCTCATAAACACATTTGAGGGGGGAGAGGGGGTTGTGATCGGCCGTCAGGCATCGTTGCTCAGCCCACGCTCCTCCATCTGCAAGGGCCGTTCAGCCTGCGAGCTGCCCTGCAGTGGATGGACATGCTCCTGGCGGCCCTAGAGTGCTACAACACCTTCACTGAAGAGAAAACCCTCGAGGCCCCTGAGATCCTGGGTATGTATAACCTGTGCTCCAAGTTACTGTGGCCCAGTTCTGCCTGGAGCCACTTTGGGCAGAACAGCACTGGGGTCTTTGACTAGACAGATGCCACTCTCAGAATCATCCTTAACAGTGGTGGTATTGGGTGGTGTTTGTTTAGTCCCTGCATTATTCCTTGAGCTTATGTGAGGCCAAGAGTCTGGTGTACACGACTGAGGTTGTGGGAACCTGCCTAGCATCTGTCTGTTCCTGTGCCCTGAACAGGTCCTTGAAGACCCTCTTATCAAGTAACCCTTTGACTTTTTCTTTGCTTTAGCACATTACAAGACTTCCTCCTGGGCACCTGGTTGGCTCAGTCTATAGGGCATGTGGCTCTTCGTCTCAGGATTCGCGCCCCTTTTGGGTGTAGAGACTACCTAAAAAAAAACCTTTAAAAAAAAGTGTGTGTAAAATAGAAGAGTTCTTCCTAACATGAGGCTCTGTGATCTTATGTTTCTGAGTAGCATGTCCTCATTTTTCTTAAATTGTCCTGTTCCTTAGCATTTTTCCTGTAGTATGATGACAACAGTGTTGTCTGCAGAGAACAGAATGCAGGGCGGAGTATTTCGTGTGCTCCTGGGCCCGTGCTGGGAAGGCGATGGCAGGCTCCATCTTTCAGGTGATCTGAACAGGACCTGGGTCCTGGAGGTGCATCTCTCTGGTCCAGAGCATCCGGGGCCAACGGCAGCTGATACTGTGCATGGGCTTTTGAGGCTCTCTTGGAAGTGGGGATTCCACCTAAATCCTCTCTCATGGGCTAAACACGCAGCTTGCCATGCAGATCGTGTTATGTGATTTAAATGATTTTCAGTGTAGACAGAGCATCCATTCTGGTGGTGCTGGTTGGCTAAAGAAGCTACCAGTCTCTCTTTTAATTCTGTTGGAGGTGAATAAAGTCTGTGTTTTGTGAATTTGGGGAAAAGAACCAGGTTGTCTTATTGTCTTTCTTTTAGTTTGAGAAAGTGGGAACCATCCATGGTGGGGAGTGTGTCATGTGTGCGCACACACACACTGGGGTTGGGAAAGCAGATTTTATGCGATTTTGAGAAGCTCTGACTCTGTAGTATGGGATTCTGCAAGATTTTAGTATGGGATTCTCAGAGGGATGGGTCAGAAAAGTTCTGAAACTTTAAAAATAGCAATAGTAGCTGTTCAGTTGCAAGTAGTACCTTAAATTTGTTGTTTTAAGAGAACTCCTATATCATTCTGAAAATTTTAAAAACAAAAAAGTGTAGGAAATAGGTAAAACCTTTTCCCTGATTTGCATTCTCTAGTGACAAACATTAAGACAGATTAGTGTTTACTTTTTTAAACTTTTTCTATGCATATAATATATATATATTTAAAACATTTCTTAACATAATGGGATCATATGCATGCTTTGATATAATTTGATTTTTAAAATGAAACTTTTAAACAGAAACTTAAAATACTGGATGTCTTTTTATGTCGGTATATATAATTGAGCTAATTTAAATGACCATGTAATACCTCATTATGCAACTGTCACACAATTAAGCAGTCTTCAAACTGTTTTATTTATATACCTTGTTAGGAGTGGAAGACATTAAAAACAATGTACCTTCTTTCAGACTTAACCAAAAAAATCCTCTTTGCTTTAAGTAATTGAAAAAGTTAATTTCTGTCGTGTGTCATAAGTATGGGCATTTAACATAAAACTGTTAACATTACTTAAAAAAACATGTTCAGTGGAGCCTAAATACCATAGAGGTTTTTTATTTAACATCTTTATTTTTATTTAACAGCTTTAAAATAGTTTCTTTACTGGAAATTTTGCAAGGTGCCTGAATTATTATTACCATTCCATACCCTTCACATTTTTGATCCTAAGTATTATATTATTATGCTTATGTATTTCTTATAACTCTACATCTTTGCAACAAAACAGTCTAGCTGTTATAAGTTTCTTCTGTGTTGGGTTATCATGACCTTTGTTATTAGGGCACATTCTGTGTATGACCACTATAACTATACGTGTTTTGATAAATAATTACCACATATAAAAAGTAAAATTATATGGTTAGAATTGTTTTTGTTTTGTATAGGTTTTACTAAAAAAAAACTTGTTCACCTAAATAAGTGCCATATTTGAATAATGCCAAAATGTCCACTTTTTTTTCCACATTTAACATCCCTGTGATTGGAATGTGTCATACAGCCCATTGTCTACTGGATTTAAGGGTATTAGATTCTTAATGTGTTTTCTCTCAGTTCTTTTGAATATACAGTGACCTGTCATCAGAATTATTTTTAATGATCTGTCAAGTTGGCAATTTGATGAACTAAAATTTTATGAAAACAAAGAATTGGAAATCCTCAGACTTATAAAAGATCTCTTCTTCAGTCCTTTACACTCTCTTTCAACACGTACCCCACTTTTCAAAATTGTCCCTTTGTTTGGGAGGTCCTTGCATGCTGGTCTAAAAAGTACAGCGAGGCTGCAGAGAGGAGAAAGGTGTTTTGTCTTTCTTCCTGTAAGCAGACAGGGCTGATCATGAAAGGAGTGGAGATGGGAGAGGAGAGCCGGCACCTTCATGCTTTCAGATTGGCGACTTTTATGACAAAGTCCATTTGGTAGTTGATGCAGTTGTTTCCATAAAAAGACCACTGCCATAATTTGTCTCTTCGTTGCTCCTTTGAGGGATATTTAGGTTGTTTCTGTTGTTTCATTATTAAAAGCTGCTGTAATGAACATCCTTACAAGCACATCTTTACAATTCTGCCATTATTTCATTAGGATAAAATTTTGATTCTGGATCAAATTCTGGATAGAAATTGCCATGATTTTTTTAAAGCTTTTTAAGTTTGAATTTTGAATAAAAGTATACCATGCCTATACTTGAAGGAATTTTACATTAATCTTAGTGAAATTCAAAGGAAGCATATGGTAATATTTGAGTGTAATTTTTTTCTAGGTACTGAAACACAGTCTTCACTTTGGAAAGCAGTGACTTTCTTTTTAGAAAGCATTGCTATGCATGATATTACAGCAGCAGAAACGTGCTTTGGCGCTGGGGCAGTAGGTCCCAGACCCAGCCCACAAGAGGGAGAAAGATACAATTACAGCAAATGTACAGTTGTGGTCCGGATTATGGAATTCACCACCACGCTGCTCAGCATCTCCCCAGAAGGCTGGAAGGTAGGGTCACTCCTGCTGCTCTGTTAGTCTGAGGTCAGTACTTGGCACTCAAAGAGTACTTTCCAGTGCCCATTGAAAGTAGTTTTGGCTTCCATAGAACTTTCCGTTGCTGTAGGAGTTCTGTGTTCTTGAAAGTAGTAAAGTTTTGTGTGTACTTGAGATTCTTACTGTGTGAATAAAATACGAAGTTTTTCTAAATGTTTTTTTGGATATTGCATTTTATGCTATGATCGATTAAACATTTGCCTTAGGAAATGTACATTAGCAAATATTTGTAAATGTATCTGTGAAGCTTATTATATAAACAAAGTTCAGTCAGTCCCTCCAGTTAGTACATACTGAGTGCCCGCTGTATACCAGGCTCTTTTTTTTTTTTTTAATGTTTTATTTATTTCTAGGAGAGAGAGAGAGAGCGTGAGCAGGGGAGGGTCAGAGAGAGAGGGAGTCACAGACTGAAACAGGCTCCAGGCTCTGAGCTGGCAGTCAGCACAGAGCCCGACGCGGGGCCCGAACCCACGAACCGCGAGATCATGACCTAAGCGAAAGTCGGACGCTTAACCGACTAAGCCACCCAGGCGCCCCTACCAGGCTCTTTACTGCCTGCTGTATGCCGGGCTGTCTGTAGGTACAGCATTGCCCTAAACCAGGAGCCATAGAACTGTGGTCCACAGGTCAGATGCCACCTACTGCCTGCTTTTGTAAGGAAGGTTTCATTGGAACCTCCAAGTCCATTTGTCCATATATGTCCATGGCTGATTTCACATTATAATGGCAGGTAATTAAGTAGTTGCAGTAGAGACCATAGGGCCCACAAATCCTAAAACATCTGTTGTCTGACCCTTTACAGAGAAAGTGTGCCAACCCCTGCCCTAGCCAGGCAAAAGTTCCCAGTTTCACGGACCTTACATTGTGAAAATCTAAGTGCTGACTAATGGATGTGTCTTTATTCAAATCATCTTTTGCAGCTCCTTGAGAAGAATTTATATAATAACACAAACCTTATGAAACTCTTGGTAAAAACCCTCTGTGAGCCCTCAAGCATAGGTTTCAACATTGGTGATGTCCTAGTTATGAATCATCTTCCTGATGTTTGTGTGAACCTGATGAAAGCACTAAAGAAGTCCCCATTCAAAGACATCCTGGAGATGCACCTCAGGGAAGAAATAACAGCACAGAGGTGGGCATCAGATCATGCTGGGGACCAGTGTTGTGGTGGGATTCATAGTTGTGGCTGCCGTAGTCCCATTTCCTGAAGTAAAGGATCTCATCTGTGGGGCGTTTGATGCAGAGGATCTCATTAGTTGTTTGAAAATCATCTGTTTAACAAATGCCTTCCCTGCACCTATGGTATACAAGTCTCAGATGTGGCTTAGCCCCATGTTGATTTCCGAGGCTGGATTAGTGCTTTGGCCCCTTGTTCATTGTGAGCCTGTGTCCCCTTTCCCAGGTCATGTAGTGAATTTGAGTGTCAGGTGGTCAGTTAACACGCGTAACAGAACACACTCAACTTTTCAATGTATCCTGCTAATTTGGTGAGATCAGCACTCACCTAGTTTCTTTTTGTTTCTGTCACAGCATCGAGGAGCTTTGTGCCATTGACCTATATGGACCTGACGCTTCTGTGGATAGGGCCAAGCTGGCTTGTGTCCTGTCGGCTTGTAAACAGCTTCATAGAGCTGGTTTCCTGCATGTGGTCTTACCATCTCAGGTAACCAGAGCCAGTTTGTTTTTACATTTCTCTTAGCTTTATTAATGGAAGTAGTCCATTTACTTATATATATACCTATATATATACGCTTTAAACATCCTGGGGTGCCTGGGTGGCTTAGTCGGTTAAGCGTCCGACTTTCACTTAGGTCATGATCTCGTGGTTCGTGGGTTCGAGCCCCGCATCGGGCTCTGTGCTGACTGCAAGCTCAGAGCCTGGAGCCTGTTTCAGATTCTGTGTCTCCCTCTCTCTCTGACCCTCCCCTGCTCACGCTGTCTCTCTCTCTCTCTCTCTCCTAGAAATAAATAAAACATTAAAAAAAACATTTAAACATCCTGTTTGTATGGGTATGCTGAAATGGGGATTACAGAATCACTTGTTCCAGATGTGTTGACTCAGAATATAAATATACAAATTTATAAGTATAAAATGAAAATCAAGGACATTTATATTTACCGCAGCTTTGCTGACGAACTGTAGGGACTGCTATTGTGCCTTGTGGCTAGGCAATGTAAAGAAAAAATATAACATGGAAAGCAAAGTTGAGCGAAAAATTTCCTGACAATTGGAAGGTAGTTTTCAGTGTTAATGACTATGGATTTGTTTTAATTAATGAAAGGTATGAAATTGTTTCTATAAAATATCTTATTGCTGGATATTTCAGTATTGACTTTATTTTAGTCTGCAGATCAGTATCCTGTTGGCACAAAACTTCTTTCCCTGGTTTATAAAAGCATTGCACCTGGAGATGACCGACAGTGCCTTCCTTCACTAGACCCCAGTTGTAAGCGATTAGCCAGCGGACTTCTGGAGTTGGCCTTTGCTTTTGGAGTCCTGGTAGGAGCAGCAGCTGCATGCTATGCTATCCTCATGATAGTCATTTGCAATGTGTTTCTAAAAGCAGGAATTTAGTTGGAATTTAGTAAGTTCTTAGCTACACAAGTACTTTAATAGATTTGTATGATCTGACTTCCTTTCTAAAAGTTTTTTTTAAATAAAAGAAATAGGATAAGATTCTTCTTAAACTGCGGTTTTGTCTATCCCACTTTGTTTCTGAAAAGACGTTAGAAGGAGAGAACATTTGTGGATATAAAACCGTCTGTGTTAACACAGTGGCTTCCTCTTCTCCTGTCCTCATTAATCTTCAGATGGCTGGTTTGGGAGCACCCTGGAGGATAATTCCAGAGGCTCTACAGAAAGATACCTCAGTGGCTCTTTAACCATATAGGGCTGGCCTCAAATAGTGTCTGCTGTAGCTGAGACCTGCTAACCGTCCTGTGTGTTCATTCCTTCCCATCTGTCCTCCCTACCTCCTGTAGCAGAAAGCCCTTCTTTGCCCCTTTGTTCATGTAATGTAAACAAATTACATATTTAGATTGTCTGAAAATACTCTTATTGTCCTCTCTCCTCAAAGCAACAACAAGATTTTCTGGAAATTTGGGGGAAACATAAGTCAGGGAAGATTTCTTTCCCACAATGAACCCTGGAAAGCACAGGTTCATTGAAATGTGTACAATTCAAACTTGAACGCAGGCCTTCAAATACCAGGTTCTCTTTAGAACTTACTGTGTGATTTTCCACTCTCACGGTTAGCAACTTTCCAGGAGTCTTTCTATCACAGGTAAGATACATACTCTTATCATTGTACCTTCCCTTGCTTCTCCACAGTGTGAGCACCTTGTGAATCTTCTCGTGGACACGGCGGTGTTGTGTGCACCACCTTCAGGAGCAGCCCAGAGAGACGCACTCAGCTTCTGTCACGGAGAGTATTTTTACAGCTTGTTCTCAGAGACAATCAACACTGAATTGTTGAAAAATCTAGATCTTGCAGTATTGGAACTCATGAAATCATCTGTAGATAATCCCAAAATGGTAACTATTTTTTATTTTTACTCATTTTATTTTTTTCTTGTACCAAGAATTACTATCAAACTCCACTCATTGGTCCAGAGACCCATGTGGTGTTAGCTAACGACTTGCTCCTCCTGTAGCACACTACCTGCATTTAGGAGTTCTTTGTGAAGTTTTTATTTAAGTGAAATATTTTCTTCTATAATGCTTATAAAAAGATTGCCATGTTCTTGAAAAATGTCATGAAAACAAAATGGGATCTCTTCCTGGAAGGTTTAAAGCTTTTGCCAGTATTTGAAAACAAAATCAAAGGAAAGAAAACACAGCTTTTATGAACAGTTAATAATGTTAAATGGACGTTGAAACATGGATTATTTTTTCTAATCTCTCATTCCCCCAGAATTTCTGGTCTAATATTACAAGGTACAGTGTAGGATATTGACTTTTGTGAAGAAATGGCATTGGAGCTCATAAGGGTGTCGTGAGGCCTAACCTGCCTTTGTTTTGGCATCAGCCGCCAGTGGGTCCTGTACATTCTGTGGTTACACACAGCTTGACACAGAGAGCCATCATTTTCTGTGCGATCCTCCTGTAGCCCTAGGCCCCCTCACACTGAACCTTGGAGTTTCATATTTAGTATATATTGACTTTGGTTTGTAAACTTGTAAAATTTTCAAATTTAACCCAGTCTATAGACAGTCAGGAGATAGGAACTGTTGGGAATGGCCGTGTTAATGGAGAGTGCATAATTTCCTATTGAGTTAAGCTTTTATTCCAAACAGTGCTTGTCTGTTGTAGGGGAGTATTTTATGGCAGATTGTGCTAGGTATTTATGGGTTGTTTTTTATTTTTAATAGTTTATTGCCAAGTTGGTTTCCATACAACACCCCGTGTTCATCCCCACAAGGGCCCTCCTCCATGTCCATCACCTCCTCCCCCCGACACCCATCAGTCCTCAGTTTGTTCTCAGCATTCAAGAGTCTCTCTTGGTTTGCCTCCCTCCCTCTCCCTCACTATTTCCCCCCTTCTTCTCCCCCACGATCCTCTGCTAAGTTCCTCCTAATCCTCCCATACGTGCAAACATATGGTATTTGTCCTTCTCTGCCTGACTTATTTTGCTCAGCATAACACCCTCAAGGTCCATCCATGTTGCTACACATGGCCAGATTTCATTGTTTCTCATTGCCATGTAGTATTCCATGGTATAGATAAACCACATCTTTTTTTTTTTTATTTCTAGGAGAGAGAGAGAGACAGCGTGAGCAGGGGAGGCTCAAACCACATCTTCTTGATCCATTCGTCCGTTGATGGACACTTAGGCTCTTTCCATGTTTTGGCTACTGTGGAGAGTGCTGCTATGAACATTGGGGTCCATGTACTCCTGTGCATCAGCACCCCTCTATCCCTTGGGTAAATTCCTAGCAATGCTATTGCTGGGTCATAGGGGAGTTCTATTGTTAATTTTTTGAGGAACCTCCACACTGTTTTCCAGAGGGGCTGCACAAGTTTACATTCCCACAAACAGTGTAGGAGGGTGCCCATTTCTCCACATCCTCGCCAGCATCTAGAGTCCTCTGATTTGCTCATTTTAGCTGCTCTGACTGGCATGAGGTGGTATCTCAGTGTGGTTTTGATTTGTATTTCTCTGATGAGGAGGGATGCTCAGCATCGTTTCATGTGTCTGTTGGCCATCTGGATGTCCTCTTTGGAGACGTGTCTGTTCATGTCTTCTGCCCATTTTTTCACTGGATTGTTTGTTTTTTGGGTGTGGAGTTTGGTGAGTTCCTTATAGATTTTGGATGGTATTTATGTTTTTAAAGTTAGAAACGAACTTTTAATAGACCCATGACACCCAGGAAGTAGAACATTGTGATCTCTGAAGTGTTGAGACTTCTGGTGAAGGTGATGTATAGAAGCCATACACCTTTACTTCCACTTCCTCCTCAGCTCCCTCTAAAGTGACAGAGATGGGTTTGTGGGTTTTTTTTTTTAAACATAGTCTTAAAGGACACAGATTAAAGGAGGAAAGAGAAGGGAGACAACATTTTGGAAGCTATTCCTAGCAAAAGGGCAAGTCGTAACAGACTTAGAAATCCAAAAAGCTGTAGTGTGGCATAGCAGTGGAGAGACAGGCAGCTGACTTGAGCTGCAGAAGCTGGACTCCCAGACCTCCAGAGTACCAAGAGCAGGACTTGACGGAGAGTCCAAAGAGAGGAGGACTGTGATGTAGCTGTCCCCTGCCAGGGCACCTGGCCTTGCCTGTCCTCGAGGTTGGTCCTTCCCCACCAGAGGACACCCGGGGCCGCCAGGTCTCTGTGGTGGGGTACCCTAGGTAGGATATCTTTTTTTGTTGTTGTTTATTAGGGAAAGACTTGTAGTTAAGAGTAGAGTCATGTTCTCTATATAACACCAGTATTTGAGTAATCAGGTAAAGTTTGAAATACTTTGCACCATACGAAAAACATTTTATTATTCCACAAGTGAAAGCTCTGTTTTGTATTTTAATCTCTAAAGTTTAATGTGAGTTCTCCAACTCTTCTGAAGTTTGTCTCCCACTAATAGTTTTTTTAATGTTTATTTATTTTTGAAAGAGAAAGGACAAGTGGGGGCGGGGAGGCATAGGAGAGGGAGACAGAAGATCTGAAGCAGGCTTCTTGCTGGCAGTGGAGAGCCCGGTGTGGGGCTTGAATTTATGAACCACAGTATGATTTGTGCCAAAGTTGGATGCTTAAGTGACCGAGCCACCTAGGCACCCCTTCCGCTAGTATTTTTGAACAACCAGAATGTTTCTGGTGTGTGCTGTACTTTTGTATTTTGCTCATGTTTCTGTTGGGGTGAACTTTCTTATTAGTTTTAAGGGATTTTTGTATATATATTTTTAAATAATTTATTTTTTTAATTTATATCAAAGTTTAGTTAGCATATCATGCAACAATAGTTTCAGGAGTAGATTCCTTCATGCCTCTTACCCATTTAGCCCATCCCCCCTCCCATAATCCCTCCAAGAGATTTTTGTGTATTAGGATAGTAGACCTTTTCACAAAAGTACTTTTTCCTACTGGCCATTAATCTTTCAATCTCACTTGGAGTGTTTATTCTATACAGAAGTATTTAATTTATTATAGTTAAATTTATTAATCTTTTTTTCTGGTGTTCCTGTCTTCATGTCATACTTAGGAAGGCCTTTTTCCCCCCCAGTATTGTCTTTAAAATTGGTCCATAATTTCTTCTGTTACTTTTATAGGTTCTTTACTTTTTTTTTAAAACAAACGTAAATAATGCAAAGAGCACCGGAGAAATGACTTTTTTTCCCAAATGGTTACATAGTAGATGAACATTTATTCACTAATGTATATCCTCCTTGCTCATTCAAGATTCTAACTTTCTTCAATACTAAATCCCTGTACCTATTTGGATCTGAGGTTGGACATTTTAATTTGTTCCTTAACCATCTGTTTTCCAGCCAGAACCATAATGTTTTAATTCAGTGGATTTAATCATCTACTAAGGCTATATTCCTTCTTAGTGTTCCTGTTTTTCAGAACTCTCCCAGCTGTACTTGCATATGAATGTGAAACTTAGAATCTTCCTGTTGGTTTCTTCACTACTTTCCCCACATGTAGGGTTTTTGAGTGATAATACCCTGTGTATGGAGTAAATTTAAATCAAGTTGGCCTCTTTTTAAAAAGTAAGGCTACTTTTTCTAAGGTACATTTCTCCATTTATTCGAACATTTATTCATATCTCCTATCTTTTTTGTTATGTAGAATTTTATTTGGTTACTGTACATGTCTTAAGAACATTTGTAGATACAGGATGCTATTTAGTTGTGGATGGTAAATATTTTCCCTTTATATTTTCTTTACAAGAATGTGGTGTATTAGAAAAAGACTGATTTTATTTATTTTGTAACCATTCACATGAATGAATATCCTTTTGTTCTTTTTTCCAGTTTTTTTTTTAAATATTTTTTATTTATTTCTAGGAGAGAGAGAGAGACAGCGTGAGCAGGGGAGGGTCAGAGAGAGGGAGTCACAGACTGAAACAGGCTCCAGGCTCTGAGCTGGCAGTCAGCACAGAGCCTGACGCGGGGCTCGAACCCACGAACCACGAGATCATGACCTAGGCGAAAGTCGGACGCCCAACCGACTAAGCCACCCAGGCGCCCCTCCAGTTTTTTTTTGAGATACAGTTTTTTAAAATGTTTTTTATTTACTTCTGAGAGAGAGTGAGAGAGACAGCATGAGCAGGGGAGGGAGACACAGAATCTGAAACAGGCTCCAGGCTCTGAGCTAACTGTCAGCACGGAGCCCTATGCGGGGCTCGAACCCACGAACTGTGAGATCGTGACCTGAGCCGAAGTCAGACACTTAACTGACTGATCCACCCAGGTGCCCCTGTGATACAGTATTGTTAACTTTAGTCACCAATGCTGTACGTTACATCTCCAGAACATATTATAACTGTAAGTTTTACCTTTGATCACTTTCACTCATTTTGCCCAACTCCCTATTCCCTGCTTCTGGCAAGTACCAGCCTGTCCTCTGTATCTGTGAGTTTTGTTTTTAGATTCCACACATAAGTGATATACAATTTTTATCTTTCTCTGTAGGACCTATTTCACTTAGTGTTATGTCATCAGGGTCCAGGCCATGTTGTGACAATTGGCAGAATTTTCTTTTTTTTAATGGCTGAATAATATCATTGTATATGTGTATACCACGTCTTCTTTATTCATTCATCTGTTGATGGACACTTAGGTTGTGTCCATGTCTGCGTCCATTGTACATAATGCTGCGGGGAACATGGGGGTGCAGGTGTATTTTCTAGATAGTGATTTCTTTTTCTTCAGATACATACCCAGAAGTAGAATTGCTGGATCATATCATACTTCTGTTTTTAATTTTGGAGGGACTGTCAAACTGTATTCTATTGCAGCCGCACCAGTTTGCATTCCCACCAACAGACAGTGAGTACACAAGAGTTCCCTTTTCTTCATATCCTCACCAACACTTTTGTCTTTTGAAAATTTTTTTAAAATGTTGTATTTATTTCTGAGAGAGAGAGAGCGCATGAGCAGGGGAGGGTCAGAAAGAGAGGGAGATACAGAATCCGAAACAGGCTGCAGGCTTCGAGCTGTCAGCACAGAGCCTGACGCGGGGCTTGAACCCACGAACTATGAGATCATGACCTGAGCCGAAGTTGGACGCTTACCTGACTGAGCCACCCAGGCGCCCCCACTTTTGTCTTTTTGATGCTCGCTGTTCTTACACATATGAGATGATAACTCATTATGGTTTTAATTTGCATTTTCCTGGTGTTGACACCTTTTCATGTACCTTTTGACTATCTGTCTTCTTTGGAGAAATGTCTATTCAGTTCCTCTGCCATTTTTAAGTCAGATTGTTTAATTTTTTGCTGTTGAGTTGTATGAGTCCTTCATATATTTTGGATATTAACCCCTTATCAGATACATGATTTATGGATATTTTCTCCCATTTTTATAACTTGCCTTTTCATTTTGTTGATTATTTCTTTTGCTGTGCAGAAGCTTTATAGTTTGAATATAGTTACACTTGTTTATGTTTTCTATTGTTGCCTTTGCTTTTGATGTCAGATCCAAAAAAAAGTCACTTCCAAGATGAAAATCAAAGTAGCTTGTGCCCTAAATTTTATTCTAGGACTTTTTTTTTTATATATTTTTTTACTTTTTTATTTATTTCTAGGAGAGAGAGAGAGAGACAGCGTGAGCAGGGGAGGGTCAGAGACAGAGGGAGTCACAGACTGAAACAGGCTCCAGGCTCTGAGCTGGCAGTCAGCACAGAGCCCGATGCGAGGCTCGAACCCACAAACCGCGAGATCATGACCTAAGCGAAAGTCAGACGCTTAACCGGTCTTTTGTGGTTCCGTACAAATTTAAGGATTGTTTTATTTTTGTGAAAAATGCCATTGGAATTTTGATAGGGACGGTCTTGAATCTGTAGATTGCTTTGGATAGGATCAACATTTTATCAGTATTAATTATTTTATTTCATGAGCACAGAATATCCTTCCATTTCTTTGCATCTTCAGTTTTTTCATCAATGTCTTCTAGTTTTCATTTTATAGGTTTTTAACCTCCTTGGTTAAGTTAATTCCTAGGTGTCTTATTGTTTTAGTAAATGCTTACGTATTCGTTATTGAGAGAGAGAGAGCACACGTGTGTGTGTGTGTACAGGTAGGAGGGATGGGTGGCGGAGAGAGAATCCGATGCAGGCTCTGCATTGTCAGTGCAGGGCCCAACACAGGGCTCAATTTTACAAACCATGAGATAATGACTTGAGCCAAAATCAAGAGTCAGACGCTTAACTGACCGAACCACCCAGACACCCCAAGGTATTTTATTCTTTTTGATGCAATTGTAAATGGGATTGTTTTCTAAATTTCACTTTCTGATAGTTGGTTATTACTGTATAGAAACGCAACAGATTTTTTTTTAATTTTTTTTTCTTTTTTTATTTCTAGGAGAGAGAGAGAGAGAGAGAGAGCGTGAGCAGGGGAGGGTCAGAGAGGGAGGGAGTCACAGACTGAAACAGGCTCCAGGCTCTGAGCTGGCAGTCAGCACAGAGCCCGACGCGGGGCTCGAACCCACGAACCGCGAGATCATGACCTAAGCAAAAGTCGGACGCTTAACCGACTAAGCCACCCAGGCGCCCCAGTTTTTCACTATTGAGTTTGATGTCAGTTGTACATTTGTCATATATGGACTTTATTATGTTGAAGCATGTTCTCTCTGTACCCAATTTGTTGAATTTTCTTATGAATAGTTCTTGAATTTTATCAAATGTTTCTTCTGCATCTATTAATGTCTGGGAGCTGGCCTCATAGGAGAAGTGTGGAAGTGTTCTTTTATCTTCCAGCTTTTTTAGAAGAGTTTGAGAAGGATTGCTATTAGTTCTTCCTTAAATGTTAGGTAGAATTTACCAGTGAAGCCATTCAGCTCCTAGACATTTGTTTGTTGGGAGGTTTTTGATTACTAATTCAGCCTCCTTTCTATTAATTGATTTGTTTAAATTATCTTCCCATAATTCAGTCTTGGTAAGTTGTATGTTTCTAGGGTATCCATTTCTTTTAGGTTGTTCAATATTTCATAGGGTCTCTTATGATGCTTTGTGTATCTTTGGTGTAGGAATACCTTCTTGAAACAAAGAAGTTAAGTGAATACCTCCCTGAAGTCTGAACTTTGAGGCTCTTAGCTCTTTTCCCCCAGCTTGGCTCCCAGAATATGGTCAGTTAGGTATATAACCTCAGGCAGGATATCAGAATATTTTGACAAGACTAAGAAAATAAAGATTAAGTATCATCATTGCCCAGCCAGATCAGCCTACAGAGATCTTTACTGCCAGTGAACCCTGCCCATTGCTGGCACCTCTGGTCAGTTCCTCAATATGTGCCCATAGCCAAGGAGCACCAGCCTTTGAGGAAATGGATTCTAAAAGGGAGACGCAACTAAAAAGCCACTTGATACAGAGACTGTTATTCAGTGAGATAGAAATGTAAAGAGAAAAGAACCTTAAGAGAGATGAAAGAAGACAGTGTATTAAAAATGAAATATGTTTGGAAGATAAAATTTAGGAGCTCTCAGAATAAAGTAAGAAGGCCAAACATAAAATAGTAGAGAAAACATGAGGCAACTTGGGATCCATTGATAAGGTCTAGCACCAGGACCTCCACCCCAGAGGGAAAAACCCAAGGAAAGGCCCAAGGGAAGACCCAAGGAAAGGCCTTCATGCATAACAGCTCAGGAGAGTATGCCCAAATTGAAGGCCTTGGGTTTCCACATGAGAAAGGGCCACTGAATATCCAGCACAGGGTATGAAAACAGCTCCACATGGAGCCAATTTCTTGAAAATACAGAACCCAGGGGGTTCACCACGACAAAAGATTCTAAAAAGTTTCTGGAGGAGACAAACTGATTCCATTTAAAGGGATCAAGAGATCAGATGCCATTTGTCTTTTCCACTGCAAAGAGGACACTGGAAGCCTAAGCCGATTTCTTTCCCAATTCAGCAAAGAAGACTCCAACCTGGAGTTCTGAATCCTGCCAAACCATCAGTCATATGTGAGAGTTGAATGCAGATGTTTCAGATAGGCGAAATCTCTCTTGCACTTTCATCAGTTAGTTAAGAAAGAGGAAGATGAGAAGTTGGCTCAGAAACAGAGAAGGGGACCAGTCTCCTGGAGGGAGCCAAGGTGACACCCAGAGAGCAGTGATCACAGACATTCCAGAGTGGGAGCTGTGTTGCCACTGAGATGGAGCTGATAGACTTCCTGATGTATGTAGATGTCTTAAGGAGATTTCATTAATTTGAGAGAATTTGATGACAATGATAGGCATGTTGAAAACAGCAAAGAAAGCAGGCAAATATTAACTTCAGGGAGATCAAAATGTTGTGCAAAAATGTTTACATTGTCATAATGATAAGAATATTGAATATTAATCTAACCCAGATTAGGATGTCACTATTGAAAAGGTGGCAGGACAGGATGTGTGCATGCAAGCCTGTGTATATGTTTCTGTGCGTATGTAACAGAAGAGAGCTAGTTCTTCCATTCATTGAGAATGCCCCCAGCTAAGAAACCAATAAATGGGATGAACATGATTTCATAAAGGAGACCATGTTATGCTTTTGTGGGAAAATTTACATGTTAAGTGGCTTTTCCCAAATTGGAGGAGTTGTGAAATAAACAACTGTTACAGAAAAAGCGTCTTTATTTTCCAAGAATAGCTTTGAACTGAAAGTAAATTTTGTTATCTGCCTGTTTTTCTTGATATTGAGGATTTTTCTTCAAGCACCATCCGCTTCTTTCAGGTGAGTGCCATTTTGAATAGTATGTTGGATCAGAGCTTCAGGGATCGAGTCAGCCAGAAACACCAAGGACTGAAACTTGCAAATACAATTCTGCATAACTGGAGAAAGTGGGACTCATGGTGGGCCAAAGATTCTGCTCCTGAAAGTAAAACGGCTGTGCTTACCTTACTGGCAAAAATTTTGCAGGTATCTTGAGAAACCTTAAAAATACAATTGTTCTGGAATCTGTAAAATTTATCTTGATGGACGTTTCTTAAGAGCTCATTGGTTTGATAAATGAAAAGTATTTATATTGGACAGTTGCTGATTACATTTTATACTTTTTCCCTTTATTATACTTTATCTTATACTTAATCCCTTTAGTGTTTTTGCATGCATTGACTTACCAGATGGATTCAAAATATCTCAGAACAAGAACTGTTAAAATATTATTGAAGTCCAAGAACAAATTTATACGTTATTTCTAAAGTTAAAAAACTTGGCAAATGTGTTAAAGGAAATTAGAGGCATAATATTGAAATAGATCATGTTTTTATTTACCCTCCTTTAGATTGATCCATCTTTTAATACAAACCACAGTGCATTCCCTGAAGTTTTTACAGCATATGTTAGTCTACTTGATGATTCAAAGTTGGGTTTACATTTAAAGGTAAGTGATGAAAAAGATTTTTTTTTTTTAGATAACATTCTCCGTTATTTTCCCATTTTATATTTTTGCATATTTGTGATGTTTTATATTTTTTATTGTGGAAAACTTCAAACATATTCAAAAGCAGAGAGTAACCCCTATGTACCTGTCATTCAGCCTCAATAGCCATCTGTCTATGGCCATCTCTCTTCAACTATGCAGTCACTCCCACCCTTGAAGAAAACCCTGGCATCATGTTATCTGATCTGTGCATACTTTTGTACATCTCTAAAAGATAAATATAATCACAGTGAGCTTATCATCCTTAGAAAAATTAACATTTACCTTTGCATATGTATGTTTCAAATTGGCTTTTTTGAGAATTGCTGTATTAGCAAATGACAGAATTTAAACTATTACTCCATTATTTTTCTTTTAATAAATATATCTTGGTAATTTTTAGGCTCAAAAACTTAATATTTTAGTTTTAAAGTCCTATAATAATTAGGTTTTATGCTCTAATAAAATGTGGCCTAATGAAAGCCATCTTTTTACTAGGTCATGAAGATATTTCCTTGAAATTTTCTGTTTTACATTTAATCAAGTTTCTCATTCGTCAATATGAGAATCTGGGAACTTACTTGCCACACAAGGGAGATAGAAAGTAGCATCTATTTTCTTCTAGTTTCTTCTGCTCTCATTTAGAAGTTCTGAATTAGTCCTGTGAAAGAATACTTATAAATTACCCCATAAGTTGGGCAGGATGCACTTTCCACACCAGACTTTTCCAGGTTATCTCTACTAGAGTCTGTATTTGTAGAAGAAGAAATCACACACAGAATCATATACAGTATCCTATTTAATTACACGTTAATTACGTTAACGTTGGCCCTGAGTTGGCCCACTGGCCTCAGGAGTAGAAACTGAGGTACAGCATCGTCTTCAGGTTGGTCTTCAGTGTAACCTAGAAGGTGTTCTTTTTTCTTTTTTCTTTTTTAATTTTTTTAAAATGTTTTATTTATTTCTGAGAGAGAGACAGCGTGAGCAGGGGAGGGTCAGAGAGAGAGGGAGACACAGAATCCGAAACAGGCTCCAGGCTCTGAGCTGGCAGTTAGCATAGAGCCCGACACAGGGCTCGAACCCATGAACCATGAGATCATGACCTGAGCCGAAGTCAGACGCTTAACCGACTGAGCCACCCAGCACCCCTAGAAGGTATTTTGAAGTCATTCATTGAATCCACACAGTGCTTTATTTGCAAAGCCTTTAAAAAGCAGTAATTGTATTTATTCTGTAGGATTTGTAAGCCCCAACTGGTACAGTTTCATATGTTTGTATTGTTCCCACAGGGTCAAGCTATAATTCTTCTTCCATTCTTTACCAGTCTTACTGAAGGCAGTCTTGAGGACCTTAAGCATGTTCTTGAAAAGCTTATTGTTTCTAATTTCCCCATGAAGTCTGAAGAATTTCCCCCAGGAACTCTGCGGTACAATAATTATGTAGATTGCATGAAAAAGGTTAGTTTTTAGTAGTACTAAGTAAAATTAAAACAATGTTTTTCTGTTACATTTCTTGATGAAAAGAAGTAACTGAACTATTCAGAGAAATGCCTAACATACAGAAAAACTGAAATAGTCAAACAAGGATCTGTATTCACCATCTTTTATCATTTTGTCATACTTGCTTTATCTGTATATGAATGCATGCGGTGTGTTTGTTTTGGCTGAAACATTTGCAGGTTAGTTTCAGGCATCATGGTACTTCACCCCTAAATACCTCAATATACATGTTTTAAGAATAAGGCACAATACTGTTTTTATACCTAAGAAAATTAGTCCTTCTCAGACTGTGTTATGTAGTCCGTATTCACATTTCTCTAAATGTCCCCATGTTTAGCTGGTTTTTTCAAACCAGTGTCTAATTAATGATTGCATCAAATTGTCACGTTTCTAGTATCTTTTAATCTAGAACTAGTTCACCCCTTTCCCTTTTATTTTTCCATGACATTTGTGTTTTTGGAGGAAACTTCCAAATTTCCTCTTGAATACTTCTCTTGGATAGTGTCTTCTACTTGACTCTTGTTTCCATGAGGTGTTCTTTAACTTGTCTACCGTCCTTTGTGTTTCCTCTAAACTAGAAGTTAGGCTTAATGTGTGGTCATGAGATTCAGGCTAATCATTTTGACAACAGCGTATCAGGAGGCAAATAGTATCATTGTCGCATTGGTAGTGACTTCAAATCTGGATGCCTGGTTAATGTGGTGACTGTCTTATTTCTCTTGAATGGTGGATTTCTGCAATTAGCAGATCATTGATGTAGTGATACCATCATGTTTGTACCATCTAAGTATCCTGTTCCCAAGCAGTCTGTTACCTAATAATTATTACATCCACATTACTTTCTCTAAATATAAGTGCAGTCACTGAACATTTGAAGAGAATTTCAGTCTAAAAAGATGTGAACCATCAGGGAGAAGGAACTCAGAGGGAACTGAGTCAACAAAAGGAGATGGAGATGAGAATATATAAAAGAAACTATACGAGTAACTTCAGAGAGGAGAGAAGGTATTGTGTATTGTGTCCATGAACTAGAACAAATAAGTACCCTTGGAAATTAAATATATAAAAGCAGAATTAAAGCAAAAAACAAAACTTCACAAAACAGAAGATAAAATTGAGGATATTTCCTAGAAAGTAGAACAAACTGATGTCGAGATGGTGAATGGGAGAGTAGAGATGAGGACATTAGGTGAGTAGCTGGAACAGTTGCTGTGTGATGAAGTTGGTGTGGAAAAGACACAGGTCTCCAAAATAAAAAGGCCCAGAGGACCTGGAATGGTGAAGACAAAGTCCTTAGTGAAGGCACATCATGGTGGAATTTCAGAATCTGGCAATCAGATCTTTAGAAGATCCTGACCATTATCAGAGGGAAAAAATATCTGCAAAACCTTAAAAGAATCAATACTAAAATAGTTGGCAAACATTATTATATGCCAGGCATTCATGATAGCTGCAGAAATGGTGAAAGTAGTAGCATTTATTAATTTTCTATGAAAGCCTGTTTAATTTTCTGTTTCGTTAGAACTGTTCAAAACAAAACAAAAATAAAAACCCAATGAAATTATTATTGTTTTTTTCCTAGTTCCTAGATGCTTTGGAATTCTCTCAAAGTCCTGTATTGCTACAGTTGATGACAGAAATTCTTTGTCGGGAACAGCAACATGTTATGGAAGAATTATTTCAATCTACTTTCAAAAAGATTGCCAGAAAGTAAGTCATTCAGTTCTAGTCTGGGACTCCAGGAACCATATACATTATATTTCCCTGGGAAATTATATTCTCTGTTCTAAAAAACGTTGAGCAGCAATTGCAGTCAACTCTTGAAGATAAGTTTTATTTTGTTTTTCTTGGAGGAAAAAAGAACTTATTGTGAAAATTTTAAACACACAAACCTAAAGAGCAAGCATCCAGATGGAGCATACCTCAGCATTTTCCGGCCTCATCGCCCCTATTTTAGCCTCTTTTCCCTCATGCTGTAGTTATTGTAGTAAAGCAAATCCCTGATGCCATGTCATTTCACCTCTAAGAATTTCTGTATGTATATTTAAAATTACACTATTATTCTTGGGTTGCTATAGTACAGAGAAAAAAAGTATATATATAGATATATAGTGTCAACAGAGAAAAATGATCAGTACCTTCATGTTCAAATTTCCCAGGCAGTCTTTGATGCTCTAGACTATTGGGTTATCTTAATTCTGATCCAGAGGAAGTTCTCACCTAGCATTTCACTGTTGTCTCTAAGTCTGTCTTCATCTAGAACAGCCCTTACCTCCTTGTTTTTTGTTGTCATTAAAGAAACGTGGACACTTGGCCTACACAGTTTGTTATATCCTCAGTTTCCCTGATTTTTTTTTCTGTTCTTTTCATTTAACTCGTTCCTCTAGCCTCGGTTTCTGTTAAGGAGAAAGTTAGGTCGAAAAGCTTAGTTAGCTTCAGGTTCAGGTTTTGGCAAGATTACTTAGTAGCAGGTGCTCTATTTTATGTTCATGGCACTTGGCACCTAGTGTCTAATGGTCTTGATTTTCACGATGCTGAGATTAATCACATACGTTTGGTGTTGGCCTCATCCTAATGTCCTAGCATCCATTTATGATTCTTGCCCCAAATCATTTATTTTATCAGGAGTTGCAAATAGTCACTTAAAAATCCTTTTATTCCTTCCAAATTTAAGAGCTAGAATTATATTTTAATGAACTTGCCTTTATTACTAGGACTGTTTGGCTACCTAAATACAGTTTTAGTACTGTAAGAAATTATAGTGGACAAAATGGAACAAATGTGATTATTAATTTTTTATTATTAATTTTTAAAGTAAGGGCCTAATGCCATGACGACTTCTAATTGTGGCTACTAAGTTTAAAAAAAATTTTTTTTTAATGTTTATTCATTTTTGAGAGACAGAGATAGTGTGAACGGGGAAGGAGCAGAGAGAGAGGGAGACACAGCATCCCAAGCAGGCTCCAGGCTCTGAGCTGTCAGCACAGAGCCTGATGGCTGGGCTCAAACTCACAAACCATGAGATCAGGACCTGAGCCAAAGTCAGACCCTTAACCAACGGAGCACCCAGGTGCCCCGTTTTGTTTTTTTTTTTAAATCAGCATTATTTATATTGATTTGTAAACATCCATGTTATTTTATCTTACTGAGTTATATTTTACATATAAAATTCACCTATTTTAAGTATAGAATTCAATGATTTTTTAGTAACTTTACTGAATGGGATAGCCATCACTATAGAATAATTTCATCCTCCTGATAACATTCTATATTAACTCCCATTCCCATTCCCAGCCCCAGGCAATCACTAATCTACTTCCAGTCATCATAAATTTGCTTTTTCTGGACATTTCATATAAATGGAGTCATAGAATATATGATCTCTTATGTCTGGGTTTTTTTTTTTTCAGCAAGTTTTTGTGGTTTATTTATAATGTAGCATGAATCAATAATTCATTCCTTTTTACTGACATTTTAAAAAATCATAATTAACCAAGAATAGAACATATCAGGAGAATACACATTCTCTTTGAGCATATGGAAGCCATAAAACAAGTCGTAATAAATTTAAAAGGAATGAAATCTTACGAAGTAGGTTCTCCATCTATAATGAAGTGTTTTAGGTATCAATAATGGAATAAAACATTTCTAAATATTCAACTAATTAGTACATTTCTAAGGTGCCCTTGCGTCAGAGGAGAAATTATAAGAGAAATCAGATAGCATTTTGATCTGAGTGAAATAAGAATAAAGCATATTCAAATGATCTAAAGCAGTGCTTAGAGAGGAATTTGTATCGTTAAATATCTATATTAGAAGATAAAAAATGTCCTTAATCAGTAATATAAACCTGTACGTTAAAATCAAAAAAAGAAAACAAAGGGAAGCAGAAGGAAGGAATAATAAAGATTAGAGTGAAAATTAATGAAATCAGAATTAGAAAAA
>JAESUZ010000397.1:0-26872 GCA_017311185.1 Proteles cristata cristata | reverse complement strand
GACCTTCTGTAAGGCCTGTCATAGTAAAAATGGCAAAATATAAGGACAAAAAGAAAATTTTGAAAGCAGCTAGGGAGAAAAGGGCCCTAACATACAAAAGCAAACTATCAGAGTGGTGACAGACTTATCTACTGAAACGTGGCAGGCTAGGAAGGAATGGCAGGAGATCCTCAATGTGATGAACAGAAATAATATGCAGCCAAGAATCATCTATCTAGCAAGCCTGTCATTCAAAATAGAAGGAGACATAAAAACCTTTCCGAATAAACAGAAATTGAGAAAATTTGTCACCACTAAGCCAGCCCTACAGAAATCCTGAAGGGGACGCTCTGAAGGAAATGTTGCAAGGAACAAAGATACCAGAGACACCACCACAAGCATGAACCCTACAAAGGACACAAAGACTGTAAACCCACATATCTCAATAATAACACTGAATGTAAATGGGCTGAATCCTCAATCAAAAGACATAGGATAGCAGAATGGATAAAAACCCAAAATCCATCTATATGATGTCTACAAGAAAATCATTTTAGACTGGAAGATACCTTCAATTTAAAAGTAAGGGGATGGAGAAATATATATCATGCTACTGGAAATCAAAAGAAAGCGGGAGTAGCTATACTTATATCAGACAAACTGGACTTTAAATTAAAGACAATAAGAAGATATGAAGAAGGGCATTACATAACAGTTACAGGGACTATCCATCAGGAAGAACTAACAATCATAAATGTCTATGCACCGAATATGGGAGCACCTAAACATATAAAACAATTAATCACAAACAGAAACAGGCTCATAGATAAGAATGTGCTAATAGCAGGGGACTTGAATATTCCACCTACAGCAATGGATAGATCAACCAGACAGAAAATCACTAAAGAAATATGGACTAGAAAGACACATTGGACTAGATGGCTCTGACAGATACATTTAGAACTCTACATCCTGAGGCCAGGGAATTTACTTTCATCTCAAGGGCGCATGACACATTCTCCAAGATAGATCACATACTTGGACATAAAGCAGCCCTCAATAAATATAAAAGAATTGAGTTCATACCATGCACACTCTCAGATCATAATGCCTTGAAACTTGAAATCAATAACAGGAAGAAGTCTGGAAAACCTTCAAAAATATGGAGGTTAAAGACCACCCTACTAAAGAATGAATGGGCCAATCAGGCAATTAGGGATGAAATTAAAAACTATATGGAAACAATGAAAATGAAAACACAACAAACCAAAATCTATGGGGTGTGGCAAAGGCAGTCCTAAGAGGAGAGTACACTGCACTCCAGGCCTACTTCAAGAAATTAAAAAAAGCGCAGGTCCAAAATCTAACAGCTCACCTAAAGGAACTAGAGGCAGAGCAACAAGAATGCCCTAAACCCATTAGAAGAAGAGAAATAGTAACAATCAGAGCAGAAATAAACAACATAGAGACCAAAGTAATAATTGAACAAATCAATGAAACCAAGAGTTGGTTTTTTGAAAAAGTAAACAAAATTGACAAACCCCTAGCCAGGCTTCTCAAAAAGAAAAGAGAGAGCACCCAAATAGACAAAATCATGAACGAAAATGGAATTATTACAAGCAACCTCTCAGAAATACAGGCATTTATCAGAGAATACTATGAAAAATTATATCCCAACAAATTGGACTAATTAGAAGAAATGGACAAATTCCTAAACGCACACCCACTACCAAAATTCACACGGGAAGAGATAGGAAATCTGAACAGACCCATAACGAGTGAAGAAATCAAATCAGTGATCAAAAATCTCCCAACGAATAAGAGCCCTGGACCTGATGGCTTCCCCGGGGAATTGTACCAGACATTTAAACAGAATTAATCTCAATTCTTCTCAAGCTATTCCAAAAAATAGAAAGCGAAGGAAAACTCCCGGATTCATGTTATGAAGCCAGCATCACTCTGATTCCCAAGCCAGACAGAGATCCAGCAAAAAAAGAGAACTACAGGCCAATATCCTTGATGAATACGGATGCAAAATTTCTCAACAAGATCCTTGCAAATCGAATCCAGCAGCATATAAAAAGAATCATCCACCAAGATCAAGTGGGATTCATTCCTAGGTTACAGGGCTGGTTCAACATTCGCAAATCAATCAATGTGATACATCATATCAATAAAAGAAAAGATAAAAACCATATGATCCTGTCAATAGATGCAGAATAAGCATTTGATAAAATACAGCATCCCTTCTTAATAAAGACTCTAGAGAAAGTTGGGATAGAAGGAACCTACTTAAACATCATCAAAGCCATCCATGAGAAGCCTTCAGCTATCATCCTCAACGGGAAAACTCAGAGTTTTCCCCCTGAGATCAGGAACACGACAGGGATGTCCACTCTCACCGCTGTCCACTATGTTTAACATAGTGCTGGAAGTCCTAGCATCAGCCATCAGACACCAAAAGGAAATCAAAGGCATCAGAATTGGCAAAGAGGAAGTCAAACTTTCATTTTCCGCAGATGACATGATACTCTGCATAGAAAACCCGACAGACCCCACCAGAAGCCTACTGGAACTGATCCAAGAATTCAGCCAAGTTGCAGGGTACAAAATCAACGTACAGAAATCGGTTGCATTTTTATACACCAACAATGAAGCAACAGAAAGAGAAATCAAGAAACTGATCCCATTCACAATTGCACAAAAAACCATAAAATACCTCGGAATAAACCTAACCAAGGATACAAGAGATCCGTATGATGAAAACTGTAGAAAACTTATGAAGGAAATTGAAGAAGACACAAAGAAATGGAAAAACATTCCATGCTCATGGATAGGAAGAACAAATATAGCTAAAATGTCATTATACCCAAAGCAATCTACACATTCAATGCAACTCCAATCAAAATTGCACCAGCATACTTCTCAAAGCTAGAGAAAACTATCCTAAAATTTGTATGGAACCACAAAAGACCCTGAATAGCCAAAGTAATACTGAAAAATAAAACCAAAACGGGAGGTATCACAATCTCCGACTTTAGCCTCTACTACTAAGCTGTCATCATCACGACAGTATGGAATTGGCACAAAAACAGACACACAGACCAATGGAATAGAATTGAGAACTCAGAGCTGGACCCAAAGGTATACAGCCAACTAATCTTTGACAAAGCAGGAAAAAGAATATCCAATGGAAAAAAGACAGCCTCTTTAACAGGTGGTGTTGGGAGAACTGGACAGCAACATGCAGAAGAATGAAACTGGATTAATTTCTTCCATCAACACAAAAATAAACTCAAAATAGGTAAAGGACATGAATGTGAGACAGGAAACCATCAAAACCCTAGAGGAGAAAGCAAAAAAAAAAATACCCTCCTGGAGCTCAACCACAGCAAGCTCTTAATTGACACATCCTCCAAAGCAAGGGAATCAAGAGCAACAATAAACGATTGGGATCTCATGAAGATTAAAATCTTCTGCACAGCTAAGGAAACAACCCACAAAACTAATAGGCAACCAATGGAATGGGAAAAGATAATTGCAAATGACATATCAGATAAAGGCTGGATATCCAGAATCTACAAGGAACTCACCAAACTTCACACCCGAAAAACAAACAACCCAGGAAAGAAATGGGCAGAAGATATGAACAGACACTTCTCCAAAGAGGACATTCAGATGGCCAACAGACACATGCAACGATGCTCAGCATCCCTCCTCATCAGAGAAATACAAATCAAAACCACACTGAGATACCACCTCACGCCAGTCACAGTGGCTAAAATGAGCATTCAAAGAACCCGAGATACTGGCGAGTATGTGGAGAAATGTGCACCCTCCTACACTGTTGGTGGGAATGTAAACTGGTACAGCCCCTCTGGAAAACAGTGTGGAGATTTCTAAGGAAACTAACAATAGAACTCCCCAAGGACCCAGCAATAGCACTGCTAGGAATTTACCCAAGGGATACAGAAATGCTGATGCATAGGATCACATGTACCCCAATGTTCATAGCAGCACTCTCAACAATAGCTAAAATATGGAAAGAGCCTAAGTGTCCATCAACAGAAGAATGGATCAAGAGGATGTGGTTTATCTACACCATGGAATACTCCATGGCAATGAAAAAGAATGAAATCTGTCCATGTGTAGCAACATGGATGGACCTTGATGATGTTATGCTGAGCGAAATAAGTCAGGCAGAGAAGGACAAATATCATATGTTTGCACGTATATCAGGATTAGGAGGAACTTAATGGAGGTCCATGGGGGAAAAGAAGGAGGGAAATGGTGGGGGAAAGAGGGAGAGGGAAACCATGAGAGTCTCTTGAATGCTGATGAAAACTGAGGACTGATTGATGTGGGGGGTTAGGGGGGAAATGGGCATGGAGGAGGGCACTTGTGGAGATGAGCACTGGGTGTTACAAGGAAACTAATTTGGCAATAAACTATTTGTAAAAAAAAATAAATTAAATTAAATACTTAAATAAATAAAAAAATTAACAATAGATTTCCCTATGACCCAGTAATAGCACTGCTAGGAATTTACCCAAGGGATATAGATATGCTGATGCATAGGGGCACATGTACCCCAAATTTCATAAGCAGCACTGTCAACAATAGACAAAACATGGAAAGAGCTTAAATGTCCATATACAGACAAATGGATCAAGACAATGTGGTTTATCTATACAATGGAATACTACATGGCAATGAGAAACAATGAAATCTGGCCTGTGTAGCAACATGGATGGACCTTGGGGGTGTTATGCTGAGCAAAATAGTGAAATAAGTCAGGCAGAGAAGGACAAATATCATATGTTTGCACATATAGGAGAATTAAGAGAAACTTAACGGAGGACCATGGGGGAGAAGAGGGAAATGGTGCAGGAAAGGGGGAGAGGCAAACCAGGAGAGACTCTTGAATGCTGACAAAAACTGAGGACTGATGGATGTGGGGGCGGGGGAGGCACGGAGGAGGGCATTTGTGGGGATGAGCACTTGACAATAAACTGTTTGTAAAAAAAAAATAATAAAATAAAATAAAATACCAATGGCATTTTTCACTGAACTAGAATTACTGTAAAATTTTATAAAACAACATTTCTGAACCACCAAAGCAATACTTACAAAGAACAAAGTTGGAGGCATCACACGTATTACAAATGATATAACATAGTTTACAGTAATCAAATAAGTATGATATTCACATAAAATAGCATTTAAGACCAGAACAGAATAGAGAGTATGCAAAAAATACCCACACACATTATCATCAACTGACTTAAAGGAATCAATAATAGGCAATGGGGAAAAAATAATCTCTTCAATAAATGGTACTGAAAAAACTAAACAGTCACTTGCAAGATAATGAAACTGGACCACCTCCTAAGCATAACACCTATTTATCAACTCAAAAATGAATTAGCACTTCAGCATAAGACCTGAACCACAACACCTAGAAGAAAACAGTCAGTACACACCTTGACATCTCTCTTGGCAGTGATTATTTAGATTTTAACCAAAGCAGAGGTAAATATATATGGGACTAAACAAACAGCAAACAAAACCATCAACTATAAAAGGCAAACTACTGAATGGAAGAAAATATTTGCAAGTTGTGTATCAGCTGAGGGGTTAGTATCTCTCTCAAATTATATACATATAATTTTTGTAAAATTTGTTTATTTAAACTCCTAAAAAGAAAGAAAAAAAATCCCAAAAACTCATGGTGAGAGATGAAATAGGTGAAGGTGGTCAAAAGGTTATAACATAAGTATGTTACAAAATAAATAAGTCCTGTGGATAAAATGCATACTATGGTGATTATAGCTAATAAGAATATTTTGTATATTTCAAAGCTGCTAATGGAATAAATATTAAAAGTTCTTAGCATGGGATAAAAACGGCTGTACATGTGATAGTGAATGTAACCTAGATACTGTGGTGATTCATAACACACACATGTACTGACAAAAGAAAATAAGTAAACTGAAAGTAAAAACTTTTCTAATAACTGAGGCAGAGATACAAAAGAAAAAAGAATGAAGAAAATGGGGGCACCTAGGTTGCTCAGATGGTTAAGTGTCTGATTATGATCTTATGATTTGTGAAATTGAGCCCATCACTGGGAACTGTGCTGACAGTTCAGAGTAGGCTAAGGACTTACTCTACCCTTCAGATTCTCTCTGCTCCGCCTCTTCTCAAAATGAATGAACAAATTTTTTTAAAAAAGAAAAAAAGTGAAGCATATCCAAAGGACTAATAGGACACTGTCAAACAGAACAAAATATGTATTATGAAAGTCATGAAAAAAAAAGTGGTTTTGGAAGGTTTGAAGAAATGCCAAGAAGTCCCCAAATATTACATAAATTAACATAGAGTTAAAAATTTCATTGAACTCCAACCAGGATAAGTCCCTAACATATATCTTTACAAATATTTATCATAAGCTAACTGTCAAAAGACAGAAAAAAGAAAGATAGTATCTCCAAGGCTGAAGAGAAAAGCAACTTGTCAGACAGAAGCGTTTCTTTAATATTTTTTAAAATGAAAAACAAACAAACATTTTTTTTAAGTGTTTACAGAATAGAAAGACAGAGCATGAGAAGAGCAGGGGCAGAGAGGGAGAGACAGAATGTGAAGCAGGTCCAGAGTTCCAGCTGTGTGCTCACAGACTGTTCAAAAGAAACCATGCAGTTGAGAGGGTGGGCATGATATATTACGGTATTGAAAGAAAAATGCTAACAATTAACAGTATGTCTGGCAAGCTAATTCTCTGAAATTCAGAAGTTAAAACATTTCCAGACAAAAAGCTGATAAGATTCACCACCTGACGTGACCTACAAAGTGATGATGGTAGTTCTTCAAATTTCTTCCAGGGAAAGTTAAACTTACAGAAAATACAGAACTCTGTATTATTATAATGTAAGTCTAACCCACTTTAGTCTAAGAGAGAATTTTTTTAAAAAAGCATAATGTAATTAAAATTGAGATTAATGGATCTGTATTTACTTTTTAAAATTTATTTATTTTTGAGACTGACAGAGAGCAAGTGAGGGAGGGTCAAAGAGCAAGGGAAAGAGACAGAATCTCAAGCCGGATCCATACTGTCAGCACAGAGTCAGAGGGGGCTCAAAATCATGAACCATGAGATTATGACGTGAACCAAAATCAAGGGTTGGATGCTTAAGTGACTGAGCCATCCAGGTGCCTCTACTGGATCCATATTTATTTTTTTTTTTTAATGTTTTATTTATTTCTAGGAGAGAGAGACAGCATGAGCAGGGTAGGGTCAGAGAGAGAGGGAGTCACAGACTCTGAAACAGGCTCCAGGCTCTGAGCTGGCAGTCAGCACAGAACCTGATGCGGGGCTCGAACCCACAAACCGCGAGATCATGACCTAAACGAAAGTCTTACCCTTAACCGACTAAGCCACCCAGGCGCCCCTACTGGATCCAGATTTAAAAAGTAGTGAGAACAGAAGTAATTTCTATTTTCACTAATAAGAAGTATAGAAGTCAGAGATGCGAAGTAGATTTTACATGTATTTGAAGGTAAACTGGTATCAATTAAAATAAATGAGTATAACTTTAAAATTTTATATAATTGCAGTGGTAAGCAAAAAGGAAATATTTAAACATTAGGGAATGAAATCACATCATTACAAAAATATATCTCTGAAACATGGAAGAAGGAAAAAAAGTTGGGAAAGAGGAAAACAAGCTGCAAGACAGAAAATAATTAAGAAAATACCAACAGTTGGGGCACCTGGGTGGCTTAGTTGGTTAAGCGTCCGACTTTCACTTAGGTCATGATCTTGCGGTTCGTGGGTTCGAGCCCCGCGTCGGGCTCTGTGCTGACTGCCAGCTCAGAGCCTGGAGCCTGTTTCAGTGACTCCCTTTTCTCTCTGACCCTCCCCTGCTCATGCTGTCTCTCTCTCTCCTAGAAATAAATAAAAATATTTAAAAAAAAGAAGAAAATACCAACAGTAATTTTATACCTGCAATTAATTTAAATGCATATGACTTAAATTTCTTAAATAAAAGATACTTTCCAACTAATACTATGCTGAAGAGACTCATGTTTTACTGTAGGATACACACAAGCTAAAAATAAAAGGATACAACACATACTTAATGCAAACATGTACTAAAACTGGCAGGGGCAGTCATACTTACTGTCAGACAAAATGGACTATAAGCCAAAAACCATAAATGAAAGAAATATTAAAATGACAAATTTCATATTATAATTTAGTACAGATATACATACATACAGACAGACACATAAACACACACATACATAATTATATATATACAATTAAATATGTAGATGAAGCTGGGCATCTGGGTGGCTCATTTGTTTAAGCACCAGTCTTCACCTCAGGTCAGGGTCTCTTGTGGGTTAAGTCCCTTGTTGTGGTCAGTGCTGGCAGTTCAGACCCAGAAACCTGCTTCAGGTTCTGTGTGTGTCTCCCTCTCTCTCTGACCCTCTCCAAATTGTGCTCAGTCTCTCTCCGTCTCTCAATAATAAAAAAAAATTAAACATTTTAAATAAATAAATAAATAAATAAATAAATAAATAAATAAATAAATATAAATAATTACATATTTTTATATTTATTTTTTATATTTATATATATAATGATATATATATATATATATATTGCTGAGGTAAATCTTTTAAAGATGTCTAAAATATTTTCCTACTCTAGGTAAATTTTAACCTTTACATGGTATAATATTATTACATTGTTATATGATTAATATCACACAGAAAAAACAACATAAGGACAAATAAATGGCTTTAATTCATAATTCAAATAGAGTTTAAATCATCCAGATATATAATTCATAGTGCCATTTTACATTTAAATATTTTTGGATATATGTGGCTTTTTATGAAACTTATTCTTTATTAAACAAATGCATATATATGTAATCAACATATAGTGGAATGAACATTAGCCTGTAAACATTATGAAATATTCCAGAAAGTTTAAGATCATTATGTACAGTCTAATAGTGACATTAAAAAAACTGTCATTCAGAATACTGTACATTTTAACTAAGAATGAGGTTGATGAAAATTTTAATTTTGCATTTATATTTTAATGCACTGCTCTTATTCATATATCAATGGAATATTTTAATCAATTAACAGGACTATGAGTCTCCTACTATAAGCAAGAATAGTAAGGCCAGGATTTCATGCAATATACTGGTACTGGTTTGGGTTTTCTTTATCTCTTTCCATGTAGTCTCTGTCAGTTAAGATTCTACTCTCTTCTTCAGATCAGAAGACTACAAAATAAGTAAATTATTAAGGTTAATAAAATGAAATCACAGTATTTTATTTCTTACTCTTATCTCAAATAAAAATATCACATTTTGTATATCATATTTCTTTATTCATATTTTTCAGGAACAATAAATTTCTTAACTGAGATAAGTTACTTATAGTAACCATGAGAATGGTGCTAAATAGGAATAAAGTACAACAAATACCTGAAAAATAGAATAAAAATGTATTTGGGCTGCATTTTAGTAAAAATATCATACTTTAAATTTCTTTAGTCAAAAGAAGTTATATTCACTAACCATTCCCACATAAGGAAGTCTCTAAAATACAGAAGACAGCCAATACCTTAGGCACTAATGTTTCTATTAGGCACATGCTTAGTTATGATGTTGAGACTGAACTCCCTAGAAATCAAATTAGGGAAAGTAACTCTATAATTTACAAATGAACAACAAGCACCCCAGTTGATGTGTAGAACACTGTGGAAGATTTAAAGAGTGGGGCTTTTTTTTTTTTTTGCCTGTTTGTTTTTGTTTTGTTTTTGTTCTACCTCATAGAAGAAACAATTTTTAAATTTAAAAAAATCGAGGAGAGGGAGGCAAGATGGCGGAGAAGTAAGGAGCTCCGTACTTGCACTCGCGCCCATACATCACACAGAAAAGATCTGAAGCCATTGGAAACCATACAAAACCTGAGAGACTGGGAGAAAAAAGGACGCAGAATCCACTGAGAAAGCCTTCTAACGTGAGTGCGAACCGGGGAAGGTAAAATCAGGCCGGGATCGGAGCCTCCAGGGTGGGAGGCGATCCCCCTCTACCCTCTACGGGGAGTGAGAGGGGAAAAGGAGAGAGTCCGAGACAGAAAAATCTCCGCTCGGTGCATAGAAAGACCGTACTTGCCAAATATCTGCACACCAGGTCCCCTCGCGACAACTGGTCCTGGGGGAGGCTGAGCACACAAACTGCTTCTTTGTGCCGCTCCTGGAGGTTGGATTTCAGAGCGGAGGTGCGCCTGCCGCCATTGTAGCTCCAGGGCAGCTGGGACCCCTGAAGGAGACGCGCAGACACCAGGCGTCCGCGCTCCTGGCTGGCTGGAACTCGAGAGGGAAGGCAAAGAGCTAAAAACTGGGAAATTTGCCTGTGAGTTCGTGTTTCGGGTGACGAGCCATAGAGAGACCCGGTTTTCCTCACTCCAGCGGGCTCAGGCTGCGCGGACGCTGCAGGCAAGCCCCCGCGCATGCGCACCAGAGCCGACCAGATGACTCCGCCCCCAGAGCTCAGCAGGGAGCCTGGAATAGCCCGAGGGGGTTGTCTGGGAAGCTGTGTCTAAGGCAACTTCAGCGGGGCGCGGGCTGGGATTTGGAGATTGGATCTGGCCTGGGTTGAAGAGTGCAACCAACTTCGGCTGCGTCCCCGGAATGGGGAGTTGACACGCCAAAAAAAAAAAAAATACCGAGCTGCAGCGCGGGGTTCAAGAAGGGACTGGAGCACCATCACTCTCCTCCCCACAATCGCCAAGGCAGAACCCCCGCCTGAGGCATCGGATCACGCCACGCCCATCCCTGCCTGAGAGGTGCCCTCCTCCCTTTTTTTTTTCTTTTCCTTTTTTTTTCTTTTTTCTTTTTTTTTTCTTCTTTCTTTTTTTTTCCCCTTTCTTTTCTCTTTTTTTCTTCTTTTTTCTCTTTTCTCGCTTTTTTCCCCAAAACACTGACCTGATTAACTCTGGTCGCCAGCTTGCTTAAACAATCACAAGTCCATTCTGTAAATGTAAATTCTACACCTACCGACTTTTTCAGCTATTTCTCTCAGGAGTAATTAGACTATATAGTTTCTCTGGATAATTCCAGCATCCTTCTCTCACCTATCCAACCACATTCTACCATTTACCTCTTTGAAAAAAGTTTCTTATCCCTTCTGCCTGTTCATTCTATTTCCAAATCTGCCTTGTCTCACCCTGCCTTCTCTCTTTTTCTCTATGCTCTTCAACCAGCACTGCATACACACGGCTATTTAACTGTAGCTGGGAAATCCAGGTATATGCTTTAAACCGTTCTTTGTCCATCGGTTTTCTTCTTTTTTCCTTTTCTTTTCCCCTTTTTGACCCTTTTATGTATTTTATGCTCCCTATTCGCCCTCCCTCCTCCGTCTTTTCTATTAACTTTTTCGTTTTCCCTCTCACTTTGCATGTTAGTTGAATCAGCCTGTGCGTTTGTGTGCTCCTGCTCCCTGTGTGTTTGTCTGTCTGTTTTCTTTTCCAGGGCTACCTCAAGAAACAAGCTAGAGTACACAAGGTGAAGAGTCCCAAATATCACTACGAATAGGAAAATAAAAAAACTAAGGTCCCAACAAGAGAGACCGAGGGATACCATTAAAAAAACAATCGCTGAAAGGATAGGCCCTGGAAAGTCAAAGAGTCTTCTTGGATATAGCAGTGCTCATAGAAACAGAGAGCATAACAGGTCTTTAAAACCAACAAGAGCCGGAAAGCTAACTAAAATGACGAAACAAAAGACCTCTCCTCCAAAGAACCTCCAAGAAGAAATGACAGCTAATGAACTGCTCAAAACAGATATCAGCAGCATAAGTGAACAAGATTTTAGAATAATAATGGTGAAATTAATAGCAGGGCTTGAAAAAAACATAGGCGACATCAAAGAAACTATGGCTACAGACAGAATGGAAAATAAAAATAGGCATGAAGAATTAAAAAATGCGATCAATGAGATCCATAATAAATTAGAGGCCTCCAATGCACGGCTTGAAGAGGCAGAAAGGAGAATAAGTGATTTAGAAGACACCATTCTAGAAAAACAAGAAGCAGACAAAAAAAGAGACAAACTGATCCAGGAACAGGAAAGAAGAATTCGAGAGCTCAGCGATACAGTCAAACGCAACAATATCCGTATCATAGGAATCCCAGAAGAGGAAGAGAGAGGGAAAGGTGCTGAAGGAGTCCTGGAACAAATTATAGCAGAGAACTTCCCTGACCTGGGGAAGGAAGTCAATGTGGAAATACAAGAGGCTCAGAGGACTCGTAACTTGAATCGATCTTCTGCACGACATATCATCGTAAAAATGGCAAAATACAAGGACAAAGAGAGAATTTTGAAAGCAGCTAGGGAGAAAAGGGCCCTCACATACAAAGGGAAACCCATCAGAGTGGTGACAGACCTATCTACTGAAACGTGGCAGGCCAGAAAGGAATGGCAAGAGATCTTCAATGTGATGAACAGTAAAAATATGCAGCCAAGAATCCTCTATCCAGCAAGCCTGTCATTCAAAATAGAAGGAGAGATAAAAACCTTTTCCAAACAAACAGAAATTGAAAGAATTTGTCACCACGAAGCCAGCCCTACAAGAAATCCTGAGGGGGATGCTCTGAAGGAAAGGTTGTAAGGAACAAAGATTCCAGAGACACCACCACAAACATGAACCTACAAAAGATACAAAGACTCTAAACCCACATATTTCAATAATAACACTGAATGTAAATGGGCTGAATGCTCCAATCAAAAGACATAGGGTAGCAGAATGGATTAAAAAACAAAATCCATCTATATGCTGTCTACAAGAAACTCATTTTAGACGGGAAGATACCTTCAGATTAAAGTAAGGGGATGGAGAAATACATATCATGCTACAGGAAATCAAAAGAAAGCTGGAGTAGTGATACTTATATCAGACAAACTGGACTTTAAATTAAAGACAATAACAAGAGATGAAGAAGGGCACTACATAATAATTACAGGGTCCATCCATCAGGAAGAACTAACAATCACATAAATGTCTACGCACGAATATGGGAGCACCTAAATATCTAAAACAATTAATCACAAACAGAAACAAACATAGATAGAATGTGCTAATAGCAGGGGACTTTAATACTCCGCTTACAGCAATGGATAGAGTCAACCAGACAGAAAATCAGTAAAGAAATAATGGACTTGAAAGATACATTGGACCAGATGGACCTGATGGATATATTTAGAACTTTACATCCTGAGGCCAGGGAATTTACTTTCTTCTCAAGTGCGCATGGCACATTCTCAAGATAGATCACATACTGGGACATAAAGCAGCCCTCAATAAATATAAAAGAATAGAGATCATACCATGCACACTGTCAGAACACAATGCTTTGAAACTTGAAATCAATGACAGGAAGAAGTCTGGAAAACTTTCAAAAACATGGAGGTTAAAGAACACCCTTCTAAGAATGAATGGGCCAATCAGGAATTAGAGATGAAATTAAAAAATATATGGAAACAAATGAAAATGAAAACACAACAATTCAAAATCTATGGGATGCGGCAAAGGCAGTGCTAAGAGGACAGTACATTGCTCTCCAGGCCTATTTCAAGAGATTAGAAAAAGCGCAAGTCAAAATCTAACAGCTCACCTAAAGGAACTAGAGGCAGAGCAACAAGAACGCCCTAAACCCAGTAGAAGAGAAATAGTAAAAATTAGAGCAGAAATAAACAACATCGAGACCAAAGAAACAATTGAACAGATCAATGAAACCAAGAGTTGGTTTTTTGAAAAAGTAAACAAAATTGACAAACCTCTAGCCAGACTCATCCAAAAGAAAAGAGAGAGCACCCAAATAGACAAAATTGTGAATGAAAATGGACTTATTACAACCAACCCCTCAGAAATACAAGCAATTATCAGGGAATACTATGAAAAATTATATGCCAACAAATTGGACAACTTAGAAGAAATGGACAAATTCCTAAACACACACTCACTACCAAAATTCACACGGGAAGAAATTGAAAACCTGAACAGACCCATAACGAGTGAAGAAACTGAATCAGTGATCAAAAATCTCCCAGCAAATAAGAGCCCTGGATCTGTTGGCTTCCCTGGGGAATTCTACCAGACATTTAAAACAGAATTAATCCCAATTCTTCTCAAGCCATTCCAAAAAATAGAAAGTGAAGGAAAACTCCCGGACTCATTTTATAAAGCCAGCATCACTCGGATTCCCAAGCCAGACAGGGTCCAGCAAAAAAAGAGAACTACAGGCCAATATCACCAGTGAATACGGATGCAAAAATTCTCAACGAGATTAGCGCAAATCGAATCCAGCAGCATATAAAAAGAATCATCCACCAAGATCAAGTGGGATTCATTCCTGGAGTTACAGAGATGGTTCAATATTCGCAAATCAATCAATGTGATACATCATATCAATAAAAGAAAGGAATAAATCATATGATCCTGTCAATAGATGCAGAAAAAGCATTTGACAAAATGCAGCATCGCTTCTTACTAAAGACTCTCGAGAAGGATTGGAGTAGAAGGAACCTACTTAAACATCATCAAAGCCATCTATGAAGCCTTCAGCTAACATCATCCTCAACGGGAAAAACTCAGAGCTTTCCCCCTGAGATGGGAACACGACAGGGATGCCCACTCTCACCACTGCTGTTTAACATAGTGCTGGAAGTCCCAGCATCAGCCATCAGACAACAAAAGGAAATCAAAGGCATCAGAATTGGCAAAGAGGAAGTCAAACTTTCACTCTTCGCAGATGACATGATACTCTACATAGAAAACCCGACAGACTCCACCAGAAGCCTACTAGATCTGATCCAAGAATTCAGCCAAGTTGCAGGGTACAAAATCAATGTACAGAAATCGGTTGCATTTTTATACACCAACAATGAAGCAACAGAAAGAGAAATCAAGAAACTGATCCCATTCACAATTGCACAAAAAACCATAAAATGCCTCGGAATAAACCTAACCAAGGATACAAGAGATCTGTATGAGGAAAACTATAGAAAACTTATGAAGGAAATTGAAGAAGACACAAAGAAGTGGAAAAACATTCCATGCTCATGGATAGGAAGAATAAATATAGTTAAGATGTCATTACTACCTAAGGCACTCTACACATTCAATGCAATTCCAATCAAAAGTGCACCAGCATACTTCTCAAAACTAGAACAAACTATCCAAAAATTTGTATGGAACCACAAAAGACCCCGAATAGCCAAAGTAATCCTGAAAAATAAAACCAAAACGGGAGGGATCACCATCCCAGACTTTAACCTCTACTACAAAGCTGTCATCATCAAGACAGTATGGTATTGGCAAAAAAACAGACACATAGACCAATGGAACAGTATTGAGAACTCAGAAGTGGACCCAAAAGTATACAGCCAACTAATCTTTGACAAAGCAGGAAAGAATATCCGATGGAAAAACGACAGCCTTTTAACAGATGGTGTTGGGAGAACTGGACAGCAACATGCAGAAGAATGAAACTAGATCATTTTCTCACACCATGCACAAAAATAAACTCAAAATGGATAAAGGACCTGAACGTGAGACAGGAAACCATCAAAACCCTAGAAGAGAAAGCAGGAAACAACCTCCTTGACCTCCACCGCAGCAACTTCTTACTCGACACATCCCCAAAAGCAAGGGAATTAAGAGCAAAAATAAACTGTTGGGACCTCCTCAAGATTAAAAGCTTCTGCACACCAAGGAAACAACCCAGAAAATTAATAGGCAACAAACGGAATGGGAAAAGATAGTTGCAAATGACATATCAGATAAAGGGTTGATATCCAGAATCTACAAAGAACTCACCAAACTACACGCCCGAAAAACAAACAACCCAGTGAAGAAATGGCAGAAGATATGAACAGACACTTCTCCAAAGAGGACATCCAGATGGCCAACAGACACATGAAACGATGCTCAGCATCGCTCCTCATCAGGGAAATACAAATCAAAACCACACTGAGATACCACCTCACACCAGTCAGAGTGGCTAAAAATGAGCCAATCAGAGAACTCTAGATCCTGGCGAGGATGTGGAGAAACGGGCACCCTCCTACACTGTTGGTGGGAATGTAAACTGGTACAGCCCCTCTGGAAAACAGTGTGGAGGTTCCTAAGGAAACTAACAATAGAACTCCCCTATGACCCAGCAATAGCACTGCTAGGAATTTACCCAAGGGATACAGAAATGTTGATGCATGGGAGCACATGTACCCCAATGTTCATAGCAGCACTCTCCACAATAGCTAAAACCTGGAAAGAGCCTAAGTGTCCATCAACAGATGAATGGATCAAGAAGATGTGGTTTATCTATGCCATGGAATACTACATGGCAATGAGAAACAATGAAATCTGGCCATGTGTAGCAACATGGATGGACCTTGAGGGCGTTATGCTGAGCGAAAGAAGTCGGGCAGAGAAAGACAAATATCATATGTGTGCACGTATAGGAGGATTAGGAGGAGCTTAACAGAGGACCAAGGGGGAGAAGAAGGGCGGAAATGGTGGGGGAAAGGGGAGAGGCAAACCATGAGAGACTCTTGAATGCTGACAAAAACTGAGGACTGGTGGATGTGGGGGGGAGGAGGGGGGGCATGGAGGAGGGCACTGTGGGGATGAGCACTGGGTGTTATGTGGAAACTAATTTGACAATAAACTATTTGTAAAAAAAAAAAAATAAATAATAAAAAAAAATAAAAAAAAAATAAAAAAAATTTAAAAAAAATCAAGAGTATAACACTGATAAAGTAGTAGATGCAGCTAATATTTCCATAGCACTTACTATATATTTCAGGAACTCTTTTGTCTTAGTAACATCTGAATAAGTTATTAATTAAAATGATCACTTTCCATGAAGAAGTGAAAATAAAACATATGTTATGTAAAGTTGACAAGAATCAGAAAATAAGAAAGATCTGAGATGAGCCAAACCATAAACAATAGACCATAAATCAAAGAGTTTCGTAGCAATTATATTTTGATTACTTAGGATGCACAAAACTATAATTTTCACTTTATTTTATGACAACATACTAAAGAATTCCTTGAAATTGTTAATAATTATGACAGAAAAAATATTCAAAAGTCTAACCTATAAGAACTAGACAGAATAGCTATAATATTGTTTTTAAAAAGACTTTTTAAAATAATAAGTAATAAACTGTCAAATATTGTTAATAATTTGTAAGATTGTAATGTTGAATAATGTCACAAATATCAATCTTTATAAGATGTAAAAACAGAAAAAGGATTATCAAAATGAGACCAAAGGCCACTATACTAAGAATTAATTATTAAGGTATTTGCCTATAAGCAATGCAAATAAAGGCTACTTCTAACTGTATTTCATAAAAGAGATACATCAAGCAAGTTCATCTAAACCATGGAGGAGTGAGAACCTTGAAAATCAGATTATGAGGCTAATTTCTTTTTCTATTTCTTTGTGTTACCTTAAAAATGTTACAATTTAATAACCTAATACAGTAAACTATAACAAAAAAGCGACCTGAGCCCTGTGATAACCACACTCACAATTTTTACTCCATATCATAAATTTTTATTTGAAATTACTTTATAAATCTATGGTTTTATTCAAAAGTACTTAATGACACTGAATTTTTGGTAGATTTGTTTACCTTTAGTGTAAATTTTAGCTGGTTACCCAATTCTGAGAGAAGTACATTGTGGTTAAGTGTTTCCTTATCTTCATAATGCGAACAATTGCAGCATCAATCTGATATCGTCGATCTTGGAAAACTCTCTGTGTAGTGATGGTACGTTCCTCTATCTAATGAAAGTAATTAAAAGGTAAAATGAAAATATGCAAAATTTCGATAATAACTAACCTGTTATGAAAATTAAAGGTTTTAAAGGATCAATTTTGAAAAATAATACAGAAACAGAAACAATATATAATTCACTTTTACTTCTAATGTAAATCTTTTATATACTATCCTTCTTGGATTTAAGTTTGTATTAAGTCTTCCTTAATTAGTGTCCTCTTAATCAGAGAAACTAATAGGAAAGCATGTAGCCATGATTTGAGCAGTTACTTTAAAAAAAATGTGTCTTTTGTGGTAATGAACATTCTCTTGTAATTCTATTTCTTTATATGTTTCAAGATACCATATTTAAATGTCATGTTAAAGATAGAAAGTAAAATTTATCTTGTACAAATAAAAATACTCTATTAACAATTATTCTATTTATTCTAGCTAAAGCTTTATTTTCTATTCTACTTTATATTAAGTCATATATTTTTAGAGACTTATTTTAACCTCTAGCATTAAAAAATGTTATGTATAATAACATATATTCATACATATACTCTAAAAACATCTGAACTTCTAACTTTAAATATTTTTCACTCTTGCTTATATCCGAAACATTCAACTCAAAAATCATCTGAGTTACCAGGAATATATAATCCTTTCTGGGTTCCAAATTCCAAACCCTTCCAAATTCTCTGGGTTCCAAATTACAAAATTCCAAAGACTTCCAAATTCTCAAAGTAAGATTTGCTTACTTTTGATTTCTCAATATTTTCTGTATTTTTACTATGTCATTTTCCATATGTGCTTTCATCATTATTTTTGCTTAAATTCTCATTTTACACTTCCCATTTTAAAGATGATTTAACTCCTGTTTCCCCAGTAAAGCTTTAAATATACTATGTCTGGGATGCCTGGGTGGTTCAGTCGGTTAAGCGTCTGACTTCAGCTCAGGTCATGATCTCACAGTTTGTGGGTTCAAGCCCGTGTCGGGCTCTGTGCTAACAGTCAGCTCAGAACCTGAAGCCTGATCCCTCTCGCTCTGACCCTCCTCTGTTCATCTCTCTCTCTCAGAAATAAATAAAAAGGATTAAATTTTTAAAAATATAGTATGTCTAACAAAAATGTCTTCATTATCTTCTATCATTCAGAAGCACATTTTTATTGAAGTGAAATTAAAAATGTAAAATTAACAATTTTAAAATGATTTAAAAATTTAAAATGTAGAGTTGGCAGCATTTAAACATATTCAAAATGCTGTGCAACCATTATATGCCTCTTGTTTCAAAACATTTACACCACTCCAGAAAATACTCTGTGCATATTAAGTAAACATTCATCATTCTCCATTCACTCATGATGTGGTTATCACACTTCTTACTTTATCTATGAATTTTTTTTTTTACTTTTGAAATATGGAAAGAATTATACAATAATTGATCTATTATGTCTGGTTTCTTTCACTTAGCATAATGCTTTTATACAAAAAATATTTCTATACACATAAATAATGCTTTTCATGCATAATGAAGGTTAATTCTTACTCAAGAATATATTAGTACTTTGTTTCTTTTGTCAGTCTGAATAGTATACCATTGTATGAGTTCACTACAATTTATTTATCCATTTATCCATTGATGAACATCTAGGTAATTTCTACTTTGGCTATTATAAATAATCCTACAATAAATACTTGCAACAAGCTTCAATGGACATATATTTTTTTTCTCTTTACTGGTTAATAAGAATAGCTAGGTCTTGGGGCCGCTGGGTGGCTTAGTCGGTTAAGCGTCCGACTTTCACTTAGGTCATGATCTCGCGGTTCGTGGGTTCGAGCCCCGCGTCGGGCTCTGTGCTGACTGCCAGCTCAGAGCCTGGAGCCTCCTTCAGCCTGTGACTCCCTCTCTCTCTGACCCTCCCCTGCTCACGCTGTCTCTCTCTCTCTCCTAAAAATAAATAAAACATTTAAAAAAATTAAAAAAAAAAAAAAAGAACAGCTAGGTCAAATGGTCACTCTAAATTTCTGAGAAACCTCAAACTATTTTACACAGGTCCTGCAATACTATATATTCACACCAGAAATGCACAGGTTCCTATTCTTCAAATCCTCAAAAATATCCACTTTGTATCTTTTTACTAGGGAAAGAGATGGACTTCTTCACCAAAGTGTTGTACAACTAGAGAAACTGGATACTGTCTCACCTGGCTCCCTTTCTACCATGGTAAAGCCAGTCAGCTTTCTCTACCTCTCAGCCTGAGTAAAGGGGTGATACTACTCGCTTTAGCCATTTCAATGCTCCCAAACTTGCTTTATCTTTGTTTTGCTCTATTATAGTGGTGGAACTAATGTCTCCTGTTAAACTCTGACTTAGTCTATCAAGACTCCTTCATTCCTGGGTATCTCTTTCAATTCTTTTGCTTTTCCCCCAGCAGTAATATTGTCATTTGTTTACTATTTACTAGCTAAAAGTACTGATAGGAGAAGTATTCTCTGTTTTTCTAACACATCCTCAAACTTAAGTTGGCCTTTTGTGTCTGTGTCTTGAAGGTGCCCCCCTTTTTTTCATTTTTTTCCTACTTCCATTGGTAAATATCTTCAAATGTCTTGTGTATAACGTTTTTCTACTTCTTTAAGGTTAGAGAAGTTTTCTGTTACATTTTTCCAAGTAGCTCTTTATTATGTCAAAGATTTAAATGTTTATTATTTCTCTATGGTGGTTCTAGGATTTTATTTTTACAAGAAGAGTCCAGGTATTTCTTGCAATGAAATTTGTCTGTCGCTTTTAGTCCTTAGGGTAGGGCTCTCTGTGGTTTTTGTGTAACCTCTCCTTTAAGTTCACACTTATTGAGGTCTGTAGGAGAAAAGTGTCACATAAATTTGTACTCCCGATTATGTCTTTATCTTCATTTGCTTTATAATCTCTCAGTAATTTTATCAAATCTTTAGCAATCTGTTAAAATATACCTATGGGTATAGAAGTTACTTCCTTTTAGTATAACACACAACATAAGTGAGCCAGTACTTGTATTTTGTCTCTCCTTAGATTTAGCTCAGTTCAATAAAAGTTATGTTTTGAACACTATCCACTTGTTTGTTGCTGTTGAAATTATAGGAATTACAGGCCAATATTCCTGATGAATACAGATATAAAAATCTTCAACAATATATTATCAAATCAAATGCAACAAAACATTAAAAGGATCATAGAAAAGGATCAAGAGGGATTTATTTAAGGGACTCAAGGGTGGGTGGTTCAATATCTGCATGTCAATCATTATAACAAAACACATTTAAAAAATGGATGATGGGCATGTTGGTGTCTCAGTCGGTTAAGGCTAAGATGTTCTTTCTCTCTGTATAGCCCCACCCTACTCTTTACCTCTAAAATACGTTAAATGAAAAATATTTTTTAAATGATGAAAATAAAAGACAAAAATCATGATCATATCAACAGAGGATGGAAAAGCATCTTATATAACCCAAAATTTATCTTTGGCAGAAACTCTCAACTGGGTGGGCAAAGAGAAATGTACATCAACACAATAAAGACCATGAACTACAAACACACAGCTAATATCACACTGAATGGTGAAACTTATTTCTCTAAGGTCAGGAACAAGACAAGAATGCCCTCTCCTCACTTTTACTCAACATGATACTGGAAGTCCTGGCCACAGCAATAAGATAAAAAAAGAAATACAGGTAATAAACCTTAAGAGAAGTAAAATTATCACTATTTATATAAGCCAAAATGATACTATATGGAGAAAATACTAAGGGCGCCAGTAAAATGCTATTAAATCCAAGTTACGAATTCACTAATGTTATAGACAAGTTATGTACTGCATTGTATACACCATTAATTAACTATCAAAAATAGAAAACAGGGAGGCAAGATGGTGGAGAAGTAGGGAGCTCTGTACATTTCACTTACTCCCATCTCTCAAATCGAGAAGGCCTGAACCCTTACAGAATCCAGGAGTTTGGTAGGAAAAGGAGACAGAGTCTGCTGAAAAAACCTTATAGAGTGAGAGCAAACTGGGGAAGATAAAATCAGGCTAGGACTAGAGTCACAGGGGTAGGAGGGAATCTCCCTATGCGGGGAGCCGCAGTGAGTCTAGGGGAGCAAAGAGAGGCTGAAAGTGCTTAAGACACTGTCCCTGTCACTGGAGAAAAAAAAAATCTCTGCTTGGGACACAGAGGGACCCGGTTTCCTGCTGTCCAGCTGACGCTAGGCAGACGTACTTGTCCCAGGCAACCCCGGGGGAAACTGCTCCTTGCTCGCCAGCTTGGCCTAGAGGAGATGTGCAGTGGCACCTGATGTCTACCCTTGTGCTTCTGGCTCAGCTCAATCCCCAGGAGGGAGGCAAGAGGCTTGAAACTGCTCTGAATGTCTCGCCTGCGAGTTTATATTTCAAGCGATGGGACAGAGGGACCCAGTTTCCTGCTGTCCAACTGACCCTAGGTGGGACACACTGATCCCAGGCAACACTGGGATAAACTGCTCCACGCTTGCCAGCTCAACCTGGAGGGGACACAGTGACAAGTGACTCTGTGCCTCTGGCTCAGCTCAATCACCATGGGGGAGGCAAGACTTGAAACTGCTTTGAGGGACTCATCCATGAGTTTATATTTTGGGCAATTTCAGTGGGACACACAGACTGAGATTTGGAACAAGGCCTAGCTTCAGATATAGAGTACAGCCCACCTTGGCTATGCCCCTGGCACAGGGAGATCACAGCCAAAAGAGTGAGGTACAATGCTTGGTCAAGAAGGGATTGGGACGCTAACTCAGCAGGACTCCTGCAGACACACTGGACCAAACCATGCCAATCCCTGCTGGAGAGCTGCTGGGTTGTTGTTGTTGTTGTTTTTTCTTACCGGACCTGGAGCAAGACCAATATGGATGCACTGCCCAGATTAATTCTGGTCACTGGCTTGCTTAGAGTCATATTGAATCCATTTTCTAGATGTAAATTCTACACCTCCACCACTACCTTTTTATCTCTTTCTCTCTGGGTAATCAGACCAAACGGTTTCTCTGAACACTATCATCATCATTTCTTTCACCTCTTCTCCAACCATATTCCAGTCTTTCGTTCCTTAAAAAAACCCTCTTACCCCTTCTGCCTACTCATTTCATTTCCAATTTCACTACATCCCCACCCTGTCATTTCTCTCTGCATATGATCTTCCACCAGCACTTATACACCATATTCCTTTGTACCTGAGGATTCTGGTTCTATGTTTCAGACTGTCCTTTGTCTATGGGGTTTCTTCTTTTTTCCTTTTGTTTTCTTCTTTTTTCTTTTTAATGTATTTTTGTTTATTATTATTCGCCTTCCCTCCTTCTTTTCTTTTTTTTTTTTAATTTTCCCTTTCAGTTTGCATGTTTGTTGTATTTATCTGTGTGTTTGTGTTCCTTTGTTCCCTGTGTGTTTGTCTGTTTGTTTTCTCTTCCAGGGCTGCCTCAAGAAACAAGACAGAGTACAGATGGTAGAGAGTACCAAATATCACTATGAGTAGGAACATAAAAAAACCAGGTCTCAACAGAGAGACCAAGAGACACCATTCAAAGAACACTTTCTGAATGGACAGACATGGACAGTCAAAGAGCCATCTTTGGTAGAGCAGCGCTTACAGGTGCAGAGAGCATAAGAAGTTTTAAAACTAACAAATGATAGAAAGCTAACCAAAATGACAAAATGAAAGAGCTCTCCTCCATAGAAATTCCAGGAAGAATTGACACCTAAAGAACTGCTCAAAACAGATAAAAGCAACATAACTGAAGAAGAACATAGAACAACAGCCATAAAATTAATTTCTGGGCTTCAAATAGGCATGGAAGACATGGAAGAGAAACCATTGCTACAAAGACTATGGAGCTTAAAAATAGTAGTGATGAATTAAAAAATGCTATAAATGATAAGCAAAATAAAATGGAGGCATCCAATGCACGGATTAAAGAGGCAGAAAGGAGAATAAGTGATTTAGAAGATGCAATTATAGAAAAAGAGGAATCTGAGAAAAAAGGAGATAAACTGATCCAGGAACAGAAAAGGCGAGTGGAGTTCAGTGATACAATCAAAAAGAATAATATCCATATCATAGGAATTCCAGAAGAGAAAGAGAGAGGGAAAGCTCCTGAAGGAGTTCTGGAACAAATTATATCAGAGAACTTCCTCAATCTGGGGAAAGAAATCGACGTTAAGAACCAAGAGGCACAGAGAACTCCCCTCAAACATAACTTGAATTGATCTTCTGCATGACATATCAGAGTGAAACTGGCAAAACATAAGGACAAAGAGAGAATTTTGAAAGGAGCTAGGGAGAAAAGGGCCCTAACATACAAAGGGAAACCTATCAGAGTGGTGACAGACCTATCTACTGAAACTTGGCAGGCCAGAAAGGAATGGCAGGAAATCTTCAATGTGATGAACAGAAAAAATATGCAGCCAAGAATTCTCTATCCAGCAAGCCTGTCATCCAGAATAGAAGGAGTGATAAAAGTCTCCCCAACTAAATAATAATTGAAAGAATTCACCACAACTAAAACAGCCCTACAAGAAATTCTGAGGGGGACTCTCTGAGGGAAATGTTGCAAGGAATGCAAGATACCAGAGCATAAATCCCACAAAGGAATGATGACTCTAAACGCATGTTTTTCAATAATAACACTGAATGTAAATGGACTAAATGCCCCAAATAAAAAGACATTGGGTAGCAGAATGGAAAAAAGAATAAAATCCATCTATTTGCTGTCTACAAGAAACTCATTATAGACTGGAGGACAACCTCAGATTAAAAGTAAGGGGATGGAAAAGCATCTATTATTCTACAGCGAGTAAAAACAACAAAAGCTGAAGTAGCTATACTTATATCATACAAACTGGAATTTAAAGTAAAGACAGTAACAAGGGATGAAGAAGTGCATTCTACAATAATTACAGGGTACACTCATCAGAAAGAGCTAATAATTATAATGTCTACGCACCAAACATGGAAGCACCTAAATACATTAAACAATCAACCACAAACAGAAACACACTTATCAATAAGAACGTGCTAATAGCAGTGGACTTTAAGACTCCACTTACCGCAATGGATACATCAACTAGACAGAAAATCAATAAAGACACAATGGACTTAAGTGAAACATTGGACGAGATGGGTTTGACCGATACATTTCGGCTTACATCCTGAGGTCATGGAATTCACTTTCTTCTCAAGTGCGCATGGCACATTCTCCAAGAGAGATCACATGCTGGGACATAAAGCATCCCTCAATAAATATAAAAGAATTGAGATCATACCATGCACACTTTCAGTTCACAATGCTATGAAACTCAAAATCAATCATAGGGAGAAGTCTGGAAAAACTCCAAAACGCTGGAAGTTAAAGAACACCCTATTAAAGAACGAAGGGGCCAATCAGGCAATTAGAGATGAAATAAAAAATATATATGGAAACAAATGAAAATGAAACTACAATCAAAACTCTATGAGATGTGGCGAAGGCAGTCCTAAAAGGAGGGTACATTGCATTCCAGGCCTATTTCAAGAAATTAGAAAAAGCACAAGTGCAAAGTTTAACAGCACACCTAAAGGTACTAGAGGGAGAGGAACAAGAGCACCCCACACCCAGTAGGAGAAGAGCAATAATAAAAACAGGGCATAAATAAACAACATAGAAACCAAAAAAAAAAAAAAAAAAAAGAACAGATCAATGAAACCAAGAGTTGGTTTCGTGAAAAAATAAACAAAATTGACAAATCTCTAACCAGGCTTCTCAAAAAGAAAAGAGAGGGCCCTTAAATAGACAAAAGCATGAATGAAAATGGACTTATTACAACCAACCCCTCGGAAATACAAGCAGTTATCAGGGAATACTGTGAAAAATTATATGCCAACAAACTGGACAACTTAGAAGAAATGGACAAATTCCTAAACACACACACACTACCAAAATCCACATGGGAAGAGATAGAAAACCTGAACAGATTCATAACTAGTGAGAAATCAAATCAGTTATCAAAATCTCCCAACAAATAAGAGCCTTGGGCCAGATGGCTTCTCTGGGGAATTCTACCAGACATTTAAAACAGAATTAATACTCATTCTTCTCAAACTACTCCAAACACTAGAAATCGAATGACAACTTCCAGGCTCATTTTATGAAGCCAGCATCACTTTGATTCCCAAGCCACACAGAGACCCAGCAAAAAAGAACTATAGGTGAATATCCTTGATGAATACAGATGTAAAAAACCTCAACAAGATACTAGCGAATCAAATTCAACAGCACATAAAGAGAATTATCCACCATGATTAAGTGGGATTCATTACTGGGTTACAGTCTGGTTCAATACTTGTACATCAATCAGTGTGATACATCACATCAACAAAAGAAAATATAAAAGCCATATGATCCTGTTGATAGAATCAGAAAAATCATTGGACAAGATACAGCATCCCTTCTTAATAAAGACCCTCGAAAAATCAGGATAGAAGGAACTTACTTAAACTTCATAAAAGCCATCTTTAAGAAGCCCTCAGCTAACATTGTCCTCAATGGGGAAAAATTGTGAGTTTTCCCCCTGAGATCAGGAACACGACAGAGATGTCCACACTCACCACTGTTGTTTAACATAGTGTTGGAAGTCCTAGCATCAGCCATCGGACAGCAAAAGGAAATCAAAGGCATCAAAACTGGCAAAGAAGGATTCAAACTTTCACTTTTCGCATACGACATGAGAGTCTACATAGAAAACCTAACACACTCCACCAGAAACCGACTAGATATGATACATGAATATAGCAATGTTGCAGGATACAAAATCAATGTAGAGATATTGGTTGCATTTGTATACACCAACAATGAAGCACCAGAAAGAGAAATAAAGAAACTGATCCCATTCACAATTGCACAAAAAATACCATAAAATATCTAGGAATACACCTAACCAAGAATATAAGAGATCTGTTGATGAAAACCATAGAAAACTTATGAAGGAAATTGAAGA
>JAESUZ010000395.1:0-166370 GCA_017311185.1 Proteles cristata cristata | reverse complement strand
CAAATAGTAAAAAACCAGACCACCAATCCAGTTATGGACAAAAGACATGAAGGGATAGTAGATAAGCAGGTGGCACATTAGAAAAGGAAGAGCAGTTCAACATCATTAGCCATTTTTGAAATACAAATTAAAACCACTGGGAAATACATCTACCTATTAATAAAATGAAAAATAGTGGTAACACTGAGTATTGGTTAGGATGCAGAGAATTTGGATTACTCTTAGGTTTTTGATGGGAATGCAAAATGGTATAGCCATTCTAGAAAAGCAACTACCCTATAATCCAGCCGTTAGTTATACTCTTGAGTGTAAAAAATAAGACATGAAAACTTACATTAGCAGAGAAACCTGTGTGTAAATTGAATGTTCATAGGATCTTATTCATAATAGTGAGAATGGAGAAATGCCCAGATATCTTAATGGTTAGATGCCTAAACAAATTGTGATGCATTCATTGCAAGTTGTTATTAAATTAACATTTGTTAAGTAGGACCCCTTAGGGTGTTTGATGGTGAGCCCAGGTTCTATAAGAGACCAGAAGGGAAATTGAAATAGAGTTTATTACTCACAGGTCCTTGGAAGGAAGTACACAGCACATCTCGAGGGGCCACATGAAGATGACAAGACAGGGTGCAGGCAGCAGGTCAGGATTTGGGGTACATGCCTTTGTTAGAGTCTGTAGGTAGTGCTTTGGAGTTTTGGGGCTAAGACTGGATTGATCAATTCGAACTGAAGAAAGCAAGGTTTTGGTAAGCTTTTCAGGGGTCTAATATAAGAAGTACACAAGGGAAAAGCCCTAGAAGGCAAAGGAGACTGTCACAAGGGCCATTGGGGAAGTTATATCAGGACTTAACATACAGTTGTGACTCGCAGGCTATTATCTAGGGCATGTGCTTGCATGAAGAGCTAATGTCAGTTTGAGACCCCTTCAGGCCTATTGGCCAAACAAAATGGATGCAGAGGCAGCAACACAGTGAAGGAACTTAGCTAAACTTTTGGCACATGTAATATCATTTAGGAATAAAAAGAATGAAGTTGATAAAACAATCTGGGTGAATCCTCAGAGAATTCTGCCAAGTGGAAAAAATCCAATTGTGAAAGGTTACATACAATTTATATAATATTCTGAAAATGACAAAATTATAGAAATGGAGAATAGAGTAGTAGTTGTTAAGTTCAGGGATGGGGTTGGGTGCAGGAGGGTGATGGGTTATAAAAGATTACGTGAAAGATCTTTGTGTTAATGGAAATCAGTAACAGTATCCTTGTAGTGATGTTGTAGTATCGTTTTGCAAGCTGTGGTTGGAGTTATGTGGTAAATAGTAAAAGGGGGGTATTTTTGTATTATTTCTTACAACTACATATGAATGTGTACATTTATCTTAAAATTAAAAATTTAATTAAAAACATTCTGGTCTTAAGCAATTGGTTTATCAGTCCACTTTTTGTGTAGATTTCAAGTTATCTGGATTAGCCTTCATTTTCTTTTCTTTTTTTTTAATTTTTATTTATTTATTTTTAAAAGTAGGCTCAGGCTCCACGTGCAGCATGGAGTCCAACATGGGGCTTGCACTCAGGACTCTGAGATCAAGATCTGAGATGAGATCAAGAGTTGAATGCCTAACCACCCGGGCCACCCAGCTGCCCCTAAGCCTTCATTTTAAATGTAAGTACAATATCCTCTTAACATCTGGAACTCAACTGTTTACACAGCTCAGAAGTAGAATGAAAAGTATTTTGACAAGCTAAAAGAGGTACAGCAGTGTCTGTACTAGAACTTATGTTGAATTCATTTCAATGTATCTCTCACTTGGAGCCTTTAAGTACATAATTCTAATAAATCTGGTTTCCAAGTCCATGTTAAATTTAGAAGCTAAAAGAAGAGTGATAGCATGATACATTGATTGTTACTACAAATGCAGCTCATAGCCTGACTGCAGGTAAGAAGACAAACATATAAGATAGCCTGGGGCAGTTAGTAGAGGGCATCCAGAAAAGGTGAAGTTATATCCTCTGTTTTGTCAGCCAGAAATGTATGTTACACATTTTAGGATTCTCTTCTAAAGTTAAAAAACAGTTTGCATATGGTGTAAACCCTAAACTAATTGAGAAAACTCAGCTATTCAGAAGACAATAGCTTTTGTAGCTCCTGGGAGGGGTGGGAAACCCTTATTGATTTGGAAATGAAGTGTGGGTTTTGTTTTGTTTTTTGATCCCTTATTTCTACAAAATAGTAGGTTAAATGATAGTGAAGTTTTCATTGTTTAGATAGGTATAGATACCAGTAGTACTGTTGGGAAAGGACAATAAGCCATAATAGAGTGGGAGCAGATCTAGGGAGACATTTTCCTCAGGTGATGGCCAACAGTTTAAAACAGTTTTCAGTGTGTGGACCTTTCAAGGGAACTATAAAGTGGAAAATACTTTCAGAATAGTATTAAGTTGTTACTTTCACTTTTACTGTGTTGACATCTGTACTGATGGTGTCAAAGCAGCAGAAAATAAATCTGCTTCTGCCTGAGTACAGAAGTAGTGATACCAAACTGTACTAGTAGTCATAATATTCTTCACCATGCACTCGTACTAAAAAAAAACAAAAAAACAAAAAAAATAACCCACAATTTTTCTTAAGAAATGTTTTTGAGCAATAAATGTTACTAATTATATTAAACATAGACCCTTGAGTACATGTCTTAATATTGTGTTATAAAAAGGGTAGTAAGCCCAAATCACTTCTGCAAACTGAGTTATGGTGATTGCCTTGAGAAAGATGACCTGTAATATTAGAAAACTGTGCTACTCAGTTTCTTCACTTATAACAGTTTACTTAGAATAACTGATAGACACACAGTGGTTTTTCATAATTGAGTATTAGGCATATTTTTTTCCTAAGTAAATAAGTGAGTTTATACCTTCAAGGAAAACAACTGATAGTATTTGCTGTTCATTTAAAATTTTAGTTTTCAAAAAAAATTTAGAATTTTTGTAATTTTAAATCCACCTGCATGAGATTTATAGCTTTACTGATACTCAAAAGCTTTTCTGATCACAGAGAGACTTTAATGGATATGATTTTAAAAATATTGTCTAATGAAATATGCCAAAATTTTGAAGATCTGCATTACTCAGTGAACCAGTATTTTTCAAATGATCCTTGTAGGATGTTCCATAATCATGCCTGGGTCAAATATTCATTGAAAGAGCAAGACAGACCAATGGGTTTTAATATAACAGGGTGTGAAAAGTTATGTTTTTAGATTCTAACATTACAGCTAATCTTTGTTGGGTTTTGGTAGTAACATCGAAGAATATTCATAATTATGAAAGGATATTAATATATTTATTTCTTTTTTAACTACATATCAGGCAGGATTTTATATATTTCCACCTAAGCAAAACATTTCATAATAGTTTGAATGCAGAAGTTATGAGGCTCTAGTTGTCTTATTAAACTAAGCATTAAGGAGAATTGCAAATATATATAAAACAATGCCATATATCACTAAGGTTATTTGTTTTTGAAAATACAGTCATTTTCCATAGTAATTCATTATGTATATATTAGGATTAGGGTTATAAATAAATATATCATTAACCATTTTAATCAAGTTAACTAATCAAATCAATCATTAAATTGATCAAATTTATTATTAGGTATTTTAAATACCTATTTAAATAAATTATTGTAGTAAATAAATCAGCTAAAGCTCTTTGGATTCTCAATAGTTCTGAGAGTGTAAACTCCTTAAAAGCTTTAAAACCACTGGTCAAAAGTGCATGTTTGGGGTTGGGGATAGGGTATAAGGTGAATCTGGCCTCCTATTCAGAGGGATGGGATCCAAATTGGTAGGTAGAGCATTTCAGCAGGAAACTTCTAGGTAGTTATGCTACTCAGGCAGATAGATACTAGCACATTGTTGTCTAGTGGTTGATTTAGATGGTGCAGGACCCAAACCGAAGGATTGAGGTACAGGGCAAGATTCCTAACAGTCCTATTGAACTGAGAATGTGAGGTTAGAGGAAAGCTCCATTTTGGTGAAAGCATAGGTTGACAGGGCTCACCTTTGTCATACTACATTATCAGGTTTTTGTTGTGGAGTAGTTTCAGTCTTAACAATCGGTGAAGTGTGGAACTCCAGAATTACTCCTTCTGCAGTCAGTGCCCAGACTCAGAGACTCCAGCTGATTAAGTTTCAATTTCATACTAGATGTCTACCTAAGCTGTTTATTTATAGTAATGTTTGGACTTAGAGAACATGCTATTCCTTCCTATTTAAAATTCTCCCCATCCCCATCTTCTTGGGCATCTTTTAAATGATTCTTAACTTTATGTAAAATGAAACCTGTAAGTTAACTAAACAATAGTTTAATGTAGCAGTGAACCAATGGCACATATTCCAGATTTAGATGTACTTCTTACAATTTAAATTTAAAAATAGGGGTGCCTGGGTGGCTTAGTCGGTTTAGCATTTGACTTCGGCTCAGGTCATGATCTCATGGTTCGTGGGTTCAAGCCCCACGTCGGGTTCTGTGCTGACCAGCTAGTACAGAGCCTGGAGCCTGTCTTCAGATTCTCTATCTCCCTCTCTCTCTCTGACCCTCCCCTGCTCACACTGTCTATCTCTCTCTGAAAAATAAATAAAACATTAAAAAAATTTTTTAAATAAAATTCTTGGGGTCCTGGGTGGCTCATTCTGTTAAGCATCCTACTTCAACTGAGGTCATGATCTCATGGTTTGTGAATTCAAGCCCTGCATTGGACTCTGTGCTGATAGCTGAGAGCCTGGAGCCAGCTTCGGATTCAGTGTTTCCCTCTCTCTCTGCCTCTCCCCTGCTCATGTGCTCGCTCTCTCTCTCTGTCTCTCTCTCTGTATCTCAAAAATAAGCATTTGAAACAGTATCAGAAATAAAAGCTCTACCATAGAGTTGTACAGTTTTATAAAGTTTTATAAACAAAAAATACAGTTGTCTGATTTCCCACACCTCCTAATTTTCCATTTTCAAAGGCAACCAGATCATGTTGAAATTTTAATTGATTCTTTTGTTAGTCAGAACTGTTTATCTAAATAATATGCTAGTAGAGTTTATTTTTAAGTTTTAGCCATTATCTGTTGACTGTCTACCCTGGATGATAAAGATTTAACTCTCTTTCACATATATGGCCTTCTAACCCACACCCTGAATTCACCTATATTAATACATACTCAACTGCTGGTCCTTTCCACTATCTTTAATATATTTAAATCATAATTTTTGTTTTCCCACTATGTAGTATCTAGTTTTTAAAACTTTATTTAAAATAAAGTTTACTGAAGTGTAATTTAAATAATGTAAAATTCATCTTCTTTAGTTTGACACTTCTATGAGTTTTCACAAAGAGATTTGATAGTATAACTAGCACTATAATCAAGGTATAGAATTGTTTCCTTTTTTCTTTCATAGTTTATTGTCAAGTTGGACTCCATATAATACCCAGTGCTCATCCTTTTTTATTTTTGCACCCAGTGCTCATCCTAACAGGTGCCCTCCTCCATACCCATTACCGCCCTTCCTCTCCCACCCCCATCAGCCCTCAGTTTATCATCAGTATTCAAGAGTCTCATGGTTTGCCTCTCTACCTCTCCCCAACTATTTTTCCCCTTCTCCTCCCCCATGGTCCTCTGTTATGTTTCTCCTAATACCCTTATAAGTGGAAGCATATGGTATCTGTCTTTCTCTATCTGACTTATTTCGCTCAGCATAACACCCTCAAGGTCCATCCATGTTGCTACACATGGCCAGATTTCATTCTTTCTCATTGTCATGTAGTATTCCATGGTACAGATGAACTACATCTTCTTGATCCATTCATCAATTGATGGACACTTAGGCTCTTTCCATGATGTGGCTATTGTTGAAAGTGCTGCTATAAACAGTAGGGTACATGTGCCCCTATGCATCAGTACTCCTGTATTCCTTGAGTAAATTCCTAGCAGTGCTACTGCTGGGTCACAGGGGAGTTCTATTGTTAATTTCTTTTTCTTTTTTTTAATGTTGGAACAGCACTTTATTTCTTTTCTTTTTTTTAATAGTTTCTTGTCAAGTTGGTTTCCATATAACACCCAGTGCTCATCCCCACAAGTGCCCTCCTCCATGCCCATCTCGCCCCTCCCCCCCACACCTATCAGTCCTCAGTTTGTTCTCAGCATTCAAGAGTCTCTCATGGTTTGCCTCCTCCCTCTCCCCCACTATTTCCCCCTTCTTCTCCCTCACGATCCTCCGATAAGTTCTTCCTAATCTTCCTATATGTGCAAACATATGGTATTTGTCCTTCTCTGCCTGACTTATTTCACTAAGCTTAACACCCTCAAGTTCTATCCATGTTGCTACCCATGGCCAGATTTCATTCTTTCTCATTGCCATGTAGTATTCCATTGAACAGATGAACCACATCTTCTTGATCCATTCATCAGTTGATGGACACTTAGGCTTTTTCCTTGATGTGGCTGTTGTTGAAAGTGCTGCTATGAACACTGGGGTACATGTGCCCCTATGCATCAGTACTCCTGTATTCCTTGAGTAGATTCCAAGCAGTGCTACTGCTGGGTCATAGGGGAGTTGTATTGTTAAATTCTTACGGAACCTCCATACTGTTTTCTAGAGGGGCTGTACCAGTTTACATTCCCACCAACAGTGTAGGAGGATGCCGTTTCTCCACATCCTCGCCAGCATCTCTAGTATCCTGATTTGTTCATTTTAGCCACTCTGACCGGCATGAGGTGGTATCTCAGTGTGGTTTTGTGTCGGAGGCCGGCTCCCGACAGGTCCAGGGGTCCCTGAAGGATGGACGGTGTCGGCGAGGGAGAGAGTGAGAGAGCCCCGAGATTCTTTCTGATCCCCAGGCAGGCATCTCTATCCTGTCGGTTTTTGTGTCTTTATTTAAAGGTTCAGCAACAAGATGAAGTCAGAGAAAGGAATTTCTTACAATGGGAGGCCTTTTGTGATAACAATAGTAGAATTATTCCGACCAAGGAAATAACAGAATGTTCTTAGTGAAAAATAGGATAACATATAGGTCAAATTGTATATAGATAAGCTAGGAGTATTTTGTCTGGCTCTCAAGAGGATGAATGTTTCTGAATTGGTTTGTTTGTGGAGACTATCATGGGGACCCTGAATGGGTCAGTCTTTTGCCCCTGGGTTATGTTTTAGCTACTCTTATCTATCCTCATCCCAGCTGCCAGTGTAAGAGAGGGTGTTTGTGGAAAGTAGGCCTTGAGGAAGGGACTGTTATGTTTCACCAATTAGCAAAGATATATGTGGTAACTATGTTTTGCTCTTAACCCCAAAATAGGCCCTTGGTCTCAGGGCCAGGCTCAATTGTAATTCTTGTGTTCTTAACCCCCTAAGTCTCAGATCTGCAAGGCCCATAGGAAGAGCCTTTTGACAATCGCCCACAGAGCTTTCATCTAAAATCTCTTTTGTAAAGGCAGGAATATGCTTTTCCTTATGAGGTATCTGTATTCAGAATATGGGTCTGATATGGAATATTGTGAGGCCTGGTCAATACCAGCAGGCTTATATCCAACATGAGCCAATAGTAGCAGAAGGAGATACCAGTTTTTATTTCTCATGGCAGGAGCTGCAAACATTGCCACTTCCTTGCTGTGATTGCCATCCATAGAGTCCGGTGCGGCTCCCGGCAGTTTTGATTTGTATTTCCTTGATGAGGAGTGACGCTGAGTATCGTTTCATGTGTATATTGGCCATCTGGATATCCTCTTTGGAAAAGTGTCCATTCATGTCTTCTGCCCATTTCTTCACTGGATTGTTTTTTGGGTACAGAGTTTGGTGAGTTCCCTATAGATTTTGGATACTAGCCCTTTATCTGATATGTCATTTCCAGCTATCTTTTCCCATTCTGTCAGTTGCCTATTAGTTTTATTGATTGTTTCCCTTGCCGTGCAGAAGCTTATTATCTTGATGAGGTCCCAATAGTTCATTTTTGTTCTTGATTCCCTTGTCTTTGGGGATGTGTCAAGTAAGAAGTTGCTGCGGTTGAGGTCAAGGAGGTTATTTCCTGCTTTCTCCTCTAGGGTTTTGATGGTTTCCTGCCTCACATTCAGGTCCTTCATCCATTTTGAATTTATTGTTGTGTATGGTGTAAGAAAGTGATCTAGTTTCATTCTTATCCACGTTACTGTCCAGTTCTCCCCAAACCATCGGTTAAAGAGTCTGTCTTTTTCCATCAGATACTCTTTCCCAGTTTGTCAAAGATTAGTGGGCCATACGTTTGTGGGTCCAATTCCGAGTTCTCTATTCTGTTCCATTGGTCTATGTGTCTGCTTTTGTGCCAATACCATACTGTCTTGATGATGACAGCTTTGTAGTAGAGGCTAAAGTCTGGGATGGTGATACCTCCCGTTTTGGTTTTCTTCTTCAGTATTACTTTGGCTATTCGGGGTCTTTTGTGTTTCCATACAAATTTTAGGATAGTTTGTTTTACTTTCGTAAAGAATGCTGGTTTAATTTTGATGGGGATTGCATTGAATGTCTAGATTTCTTTGGGTAGTAATGATATTTTAACAATATTTATTCTTCCTATCTGAGCATGGAATGTTTTTCCATTTCATTCTGTCTTCTTCAATTTCCTTCATAAGTTTTCTATAGTTTTCATGATACAGATCTTTTACATCTTTGGTTAGGTTTATTCCTAGGTATTTTATGGTCTTTTGTCCAACTGTGAATGGGATCAGTTTCTTGATTTCTCTTTCTGTTGCTTCATTTTTGGTGTATCGGAATGCAACCAATTTCTGTACGTTGATTTTGTACCCTGCAACTTTGCAGAATTCATGGATCAGTTCTAATAGGCTTCTGGTGGAGTCTGTTGGGTTTTCTATATAGAGTATCATGTCGTTTGTGAAAAGTGAAAGTTTGACTTCTTCTTTGCCACTTCTGATGCCTTTGATTTCCTTTTGTTGTCTGATGGCTGATGCTAGGACTTCCAGCACTATGTGAAACAATAGTGGTGACAGTGGACATCCCTGTCGTGTTCCTGTTCTCAGGGGGAAAGCTCTCAGTTTTTCCCCATGGAGGATGATTTTAGCTGAGGGCTTCTCATAGATGGCTTTTATGATGTTTAAGTAAGTTCCTTCTATCCTGACTTTCTCAAGGGTCTTGATTAAAGAAGGAATGCTGTATTTTGTCAAATGCTTTTTCTGCATCTATCGACAGGATCATATGGTTTTTATCGTTTTTTTGTTAATGTGATGTATCACATTGATTGATTTGAGAATATTGAACCAGCCCTGTAACCCAGGAATGAATCCCACTTGATCTTGGTGGATCTTTCTTTTTATGTGCTATTGAATTCGATTTGGAAGGATCTTGTTGAGGATTTTTGCATCTGTATTCATCAAGGATATTGGCCTGTAGTTCTCTTTTTTTGCTGGGTCTCTGTGTGGCTTGGGAATCAAAGTGATGCTGGCTTCATAGAATAGGTCTGGAAGTTTTCCTTCACTTTCTCTTTTTTGGAATAGCTTTAGAAGAATGGGTATTAACTGTGATTTAAATGTCTGGTAGGATTCCCCAGGGAAGCCATCTGGGCCAGGGCTCTTATTTGTTGGGAGTGTTTGGATAATTGATTCAATTTCTTCACTAGTTATGGGTCTGTTCGGATTTTCTATCTCTTCCTCTGTGAATTTTGGTAGTTTGTGTGTGTTTAGGAATCTGTCCATTTATTCTAAGTTGTGCATTTGTTGGCATATAATTTTTCATAGTATTCCCTGATGATTGCCTTCGTTTCTGAGGGCTTGGTTGTAATACATCCATTTTTATTCATGATTTTATCTATTTGGGTGCTCTCTCTTTTCTTTTTGAGAAGCTTGGCTAGAGGTTTGTCAATTTTGTTTATTTTTTAAAAATACCAACTCTTGGTTTCATTGATCCGTTCAACTGGGTTTTTTTGTTTTTTGGTTTTTTTGGATTCCATATTGTTTTTTTCTGCCCTGATGTTTATTATTTCTCTTCTTTTGTTGGGTTAGGGTGTTCTTGGTGCTCTGCTTCTAGTTCCTTTAGGTGTGCTGTTAGATTTTATATTTGTACTTTTTCTAGTTTCTTGACATATACCTGGAGTGCAATGTACTTTCCTCTTAGAATTGCCTTTGCTGCCTCCCAAAGAGTTTGGATAGTTGTATTTTCATTTTCATTTGTTTCCATATAGTTTTTAATTTCTTGTATAATTGCCTGATTGGCCTATCCATTCTTTAGTAGGGTGTTCTTTAACCTCCATGTTTTTGGAGGTTTTCCAGACTTTTCCTGTGATTGATTTCAAGTTTCAAAGCATTATGATCTGAGAGTGTGCATGGTATGAACTCAGTTCTTTTATATTTATTGAGGGCTGCTTTACGTCCCAGTTTGTGATCTGTTTTGGAGAATGTGCCATGCGCACTTGAGAAGAAAGTGAATTCCCTGGCTTCTGGATGTAGAGTTCTAAATATATCTGTCAAATCCATCTGGTCGTATGTGTCATTCAAGTCCATTGTGTCTTTAGTGATTTTCTATCTAGTTGATCTATCCATTGCTGTAAGTGGAATATTAAAGTCCCATGTAGTTAGCACATTCTTATCCATAAGATTGTTTCTGTGTGTGATTGTTTTATGTATTTGGTTGCTTCCGTATTTGGTACATAGACATTTATAATTGTTAGCTCTTCATGATGATGGACCCTGTAATTATTATATAGTGCCCTTCTTTATCTCTTGTTACTGCCTTTACTTTAAAGCCCCATTGATCTGATATGAGTATGGCTACTCCAGCTTTCTGTTGACTTCCAGTTGAATGATAGATATTTTTCCATCCTCTTTTTTTTTTTTAATTTTTTTTAATGTTTTTATTTATTTCTAGGAGAGAGAGAGAGAGACAGCGTGAGCAGGGGAGGGTCAGAGAGAGAGGGAGTCACAGACTGAAACAGGCTCCAGGCTCTGAGCTGGCAGTCAGCACAAAGCCCGACGTGGGGCTCGAACCCACGAACTGTGAGATCATGACCCAAGTGAAAGTCAGACGCTCAACCGACTAAGCCACCCAGGCGCCCCTCCATCCTCTTACTTTTAAGCTGAAGGTGTCCTCAGGTCTAAAATGAGTCTCTTGTAGACACAAATAGATGGATTTTGTTTTTTTATCCATTATGCTACCCTGTGTCTTTTGATTGGGACATTTATTCCATTTACATTCAGTGTTCTTATTGAAAATTATGGGTTTAGAGTCATTGTGTACTCTGTAGGATTCCTGCTTGTGGTGGTGTCTCTGGTACCTTGTGTTCTTTGCAACATTTCCCTCATAGAGTCCCCCTTAGGATTTCTTGTAGGGCTGGTTTAGTAGTGATGAATTCTTTCAATTTTTTTATTAGGGAAAATTTTTATCTTTCCTTCTATTGTGAATGACAGACTTGCTGGATAGAGGATTCTTGGCTGCATATTTTTTCTGTTCATTACATTGAAAATTTCCTGCCATCCCTTTCTGGCCTTGCAAGTTTCAGTAGATAGGTTTGTCACCACTGATAGGTTTCCCTTTGTATGTTAGGGCCCTTTTATCCCTAGCTGCTTTCAGAATTCTCTTTTTGTCCTTATCTTTTGCCAGTTTCACTATGATATGTCATGCAGAAGATCGATTCAAATTACATCTGAGGGGAGTTCCGTGCCTCTTGGATTTCAGTGTCTGTGTCCTTCCTCAGATTGGGGACGTTCTCAGCGATAATTTGTTCAAGTACTCATCAGCGCCTTTCCCTCTCTTCCTCTTATGGAATTCCTATGATACGGATATTGTTCCATTTGGTTGTATCTCTCAGCTCTCAAACTCTCCTTTCATGTTCCTGGATCAGTTTATCTCTTGTTTTCACGGCTTCTTCTTTTTTTATAATTGTGTTCTAATTCACCTATTCTCCTCTCTGCCTCTTCACTCTGTGCATTGGACACCTCCGTTTTATTATGCATCTCATTTATAGCAGTTTTTAATTCATCACAAGTATTTTTAAGCTCCATAGTCTTTGTAGTAATAGCTTCTTTGATGTCTGCCATGCTTTTTGAAGTCCAGCAATTAATTCATGACTGTTGTTCTAAAACCTTGTTCAGTTATGTTGCTTATATCTGCTTTAATCTGCTCTTTAGCTGTGATTTCTTCCTGGAATTTCTTTAGAGGAGAGTTCTTTCATATCGTCATTTTGGCTAGCTTTCTGTTTCTTGTTTGTTTTCAAAGGTTGTTATGTGCTCTGCACCTGCGAGTACTGCTATATTAAGGGAGGCTCATTGACTGTCTAGGGCCTGTCCGTTCAGGAAGTGTTCTTTTAATGGTGTCTCTTGTTTTCTCTTGTTGAGACTTTGGTTATTTTATTTCCCTACCTGTAGTGGGATTTGGGACTCTCCACCATGTTTATCTGGCTTGTTTATTGAAGTAGCCCTGGAAGAGAAAACAGACAGGCAAACACATGGGGAACAAAGGTATGCAAATGCACAGACTAGTTCAATGAACACACAAACTGAAAAGGAAAAAGAAATAGAAAAAAAGGAAGGGACAAAAAAAAAAAGAGGAAGGAGGGAAGATAAATAATAAAATAAAAATCAATAAAAAATAAAAAAGAAGCAAAAAGAAAAAACCCAGAAGACAGACAACAGTCTATATTCATAAAATCAGAATTCCCAGCTAAAAAGAAATAGCTAGGTGTATGCAGTGCTGATGGAAGAGCATAACAAAGAGAGGAATGACAGGGCAGTGAAAAAGTGAAAGTGGACAATGACCAGGCAGAGAGACTAAGAGGTTCAATTCAGAGAAAGAGGAGAATACTGTAGGAGCCAAGGAGAAAGAAATGAAGATAATGTTATTCAGAGAAACTATATAGTCCGATGACTCTAGAGAGAGAGAGAGAGAGAGGTAGTGGTAAAGGTGTTGAATATACTTCTATAGAATGGATTAAATGTGACTGTTTAAGGAAACCAGTGACCTGAGCACCCAGTCCGTATGAAGGGAGGGATACGATTGAGACAAGGGAAAATATATCTGAGCAGAAAGAATTGATCTAGAATTAATTATGGCGGTGCATCCATGTTGGTCTTGCCCCTGGTTCTGGTAAAAAACAAAACAAAACAAAAAAACAGCTCTCTAGGGGGAATGGGCGTGGTTTGGTGTTGGCAGGCCTTAGCCTCCACTGTGTTCCTGCCAGCCGCTTCCTGAGGTCCCGCCTTGGTGGTTGTGCGGAGCAAAATGGCAGTGTTCCAGTCCCCTATGGAACCAAGAGCCGCAAATCACTCCCTTGGGTCGGATCTCCCTGTGCCTCCGGTGCAGCTAAGTTCGGCCACGTTCTATGTTCCAAGCCTTGCCTTGTTTCCAGGTCTCAGTCCAGGTGCTTTATTGATACTCCCTGATACACAGTCCCACAGGTTGGACGCTTCCCCGCTGCTGGGAGTTGAGCCGGAAGGGCAGTGGAGCAGTTTTTCTTGATGCCGCCTGGGACCGGGAGCACCCAGTTCAATGTCAGCACCCCAGATAGAACTAAGAACAGTTTCCATCTGAGCCGAGGTATTTCTCTTCTCCAGGTACAGTTCTATGAGCAGTTTCAGCCGCTCTCTCTTTTCCCCTCAAGTCAACGTAGCTCCCGGCAAGGGAGGGCTCCCTCCTCTCCCATCGTGTCTCTGGTCCTGGCCCCCTTTTATCTTCTCCAGTCACACTCATGCACTTCTGAGGTTGTCTTCCTAATGTACTCTGTCTCTTTCTCTTCCCAAACTCTTGCGGCTCAGTGTCCTATGGCTTCAGGCTTTCTCTGAGAGATGGGGGCAAACGAAATGCATGGAGCTTCCTACTTCTCTGCCATCTTGCCCAGATCGGTATAGAATTGTTTCATAGCCTAAAAAACAAATTTCTCTCCTGCTCCTTTGTAGTTAGCCCTTTCCCCTCATTCTTTAATAATAATAATTCTAGTACTGTTTGCTGAAAAGCCTGTTTTTTTTTTCCTTGAACCGGTTTTACATCAGTGCCACAAATTAATTGACCATATATGTGTGGGTCTATTTCTAGATATGCTATTTTGTTCCACTGATCTGTGTGTCTGTCATTTTGCTAATATTGCATAATATGTTTTTTTAAATGTTTTATTTATTTCTGAGAGAAAGAGAGACATAGAGTAAGTAGGGGAGGGTCAGAGAGAGAGGGAGATACAGAATCTGAAGCAGGCTCCAGGCTCTGAGCTGTCAGCACAGAGCCCGATGTAGGGCTCGAATCCACAAATTTAGCCAAAGTCATGCTCTAAGCCGAAGTCAGACGCTTAACCGACTGAGAGCCACCCAGGAGCCCATGGCCATTTTTATGTATGTCAGTCTTGAAAACAGGTAATGTGAGCGCTCCACTTTATTTTTTTTTTGGGTGTCGTGTGTGTGTGTGAGTGTGAGTGCGCGCATGCACGCGCTTCTCCTTCTTAGCTCCCAGCAATCATTGATCTTTTTATAGTCTCCATGGTTTTGCTTTTTCCAGAATGTCAGATAGTTAGAATCATGCAGTATGTAGTTTCTTCAGATTGACTTCTTTCACTTAGTAATTTATTGCTGGATAGCTCATCTCGTTTTATCGATGGATATTCCATTATTTTGTGTACCAGTTTATTCATTCATTTACAGAGGGATGTCTTGATTGTTTCCACGTTTTGGCAATTAATGAATAAAGCTACTGTAAACGTCTATGTGCAGGTTATTGTGTGGATATAAGTTTTCAGTTCCTTTAGATAAATACCAAGAAGTGTGATTATTGGACCCTGTTGTAAAAGTATTTTTAGTTTTGTAACAAACTACCAAACTGTCTTATAAAGTGGCTGTACCATTTTGTATCCCTACTAGCAATGAATGAGAGTTCCTTTTGCTTCATACCCTTTCTAGCATTTGGTATTCTTAGAATTACAGATTTTGATCATTGTAATAGGTATATAGTGGTATCTCATTGTTATTTTATTTTATTTTTTTTCTCACCGTTATTTTAATTTGTGTTTCCCTGATGTTATGTTGTGGAGCATCTTATATGTTTATTTGCCATCTGTATATCTTTCGTCAGGTGTGTCTGTTCAGGTGTTTTCCTCATTCTTTAATTGGGTTTCCTTGTTGAGTTTTAAGTGTGTTTGTATATTTTTGATAACAGTCTTTTATCAGTTAATGTTTTTACAAATATTTTCCTTTACTCTTCTTTTTTTTATAGTGTCTTTTGCAGAGAAGAAGTTTTGAATTTTAATGAAGTCCAACTTAATCAAATTTTTTTTCATGGATGTTGCCTTTGGTTTTGTATCTAGAAAGTCCTCACCATACACAAGTTCATGTAGATTTTCCCAGATTATCTTGTAGGAGTTTCATAATTTCGCATTTTATATTTAGATTTGTGATCAATTTGTCCCGTCACCAATAGCACAGTATCTTCGTTACTGTAGCTTTATAGCAAATCTTGAGGTCAGTGTCAGTCCTACATTTTTCTTCTTCAGTATTGCATTGGCTATCTTGAATCTTTTACTTCTCCATATAAAACTTATAATCAATTTGTTGATAACCACAGAATAATTTTCTGGGATTTTGATTGGGATTACATTGAGATGTTGAAACAAATTGGGAAGAACTGACATCTTGGCAATACAGATGATCCCCAAGTTATGATACTTCGACTTAGATTTTTTCAACTTCATGGTGGTGGAAAAGTGATATGCATTTAGTACAAGTTATACTCCCGATTTTGAATTTTGATCTTTTCCCTGGCTAGTGATATCCACTACAGTACTCTTTTGTGATGCTGGGCAATAGCAGTGAGCTGCAGCACCTAGTCAGCTATGAGATCATGAGCGTAAACAACCAATACACTTAAAACCATTCTGTACAAAACAGCCATTTTGTTTTTCACTTTCAGTGAAATACAAATATTTTTCACTTTCAGTGAAATACAAATAATTCAACAAATTATATGAGATATTCAGCACTTTATTTTTTTAAAAATTTATTTATTCTGCGAGAGAGAGAGAGAGTGGGGAAGGGCAGAGAGAGAGAATCCCAAGCAGGCTCTGCACCATCAGCATGGAGCCCAATGTGGGGCTTTAGCTCTTGAATGTGTGAGATCATGACCTGAGTTGAAATTGAAAGTCTGACGCTTAACCTACTGAGCCACCAGGTGCCCCGATATTTAACACTTTAATTATAAAATGGGCTTTGTGTTAGATGATTTTTGCCCAGCTGTAGGCTAGTGTTCTGAGTGTGTTTAAGGTAGGCAAGGCTAAGCAATAATGTTTAGTAGGCTAGATGTATCAAATGTGTTTTTGAATTATATTTTCAACTTACCATGGTTTTTTTTGGGACATAACCTCATCATGAGTTGAGAAAGATTAGTATTTAGGGTTCCTATACATGAACATGGAAAGTGTTTCCATTTTTTATTTCTTTGATTTCTGTCATCAGAGTTTTATGGTTTTCCTCATATAAATCTTGCATATATTTTGTCAGATTTATACCTACGTATTTCATTGGGGGGGTTGTAAATGTAAATAGTATGTATTTTTAACTTCAAATTCCACTTATTTATTGCTGGTATATAGGAAAACCATTGATTTTTGCATATTAATCCTATTTCCTGCAACCTTGGTAATAATTGCTTATTAGTTCCACTTTGGGTTTTTGTTTTTTATTTTAATTCAAGTTAGTTAACAGTGTTAGTTAACTAACAGTCTTGGCTTTAGGAGTACAACCCAGTCATTCATCTCTTACATATGACACCCATTGCTCATCCTGAAAGATGCCCTCCTTAATGTCCATCACCCATTTAACTCATTCCCCCACCCACCTCCTCTTTTTTTTTTTTTTTTTTTTTTAATTTATTTCCCTAGGGAGAGAGAGACAGCATGAGCAGGGGGAGTAGGGGCTCCAGGCTCTGAGCTGGCAGTCAGCACAGAGCCCGACACGGGCTTGAACCCACGAACCGCGAGATCATGACCTAAGTGAAAGTCGGACGCTTAACTGACTAAGCCACCCAGGCGCCCCATCCACCCACCTCCTCTTAAGCAACCCTTAGTTTGTTTTCTGTAATTAAGAGTCTTTTATGGTTTGCCTCCCTTTCTGTTTTTATCTTATTTTTCCTTCCCTTCCTCTATGTTCATCTGTTGAGTTTTTCAAATTCCACATTTGAGTGAAATCATATGATATGTTTTTCTCTGACTTACTTCGCTTAACATAGTACCCTTTAGTTTTATCAATGTTGTTGCAATGGCAATATTTCATTCTTTTTCATCTTCAAGTAGTATTCCACTGTATTTATATACCACATCTTTATCCATTCATCAGCTGATTAACATTTGGGCTCTTTCCATAATTAGGTTATTGTTAATAGCGCTGCTACAAACATTGGTGCGTATGCCACTTTGAATCAGCATTTTTGTATCATTTGGATATATTCTTAGTAGTGCAATTGCTAGGTCATTGGGTAGCTCTATTTTTAATTATTTGAGGAACCTCCATCCTATTTTCCAGAGTGGCTGAACCAGTTTGCATTTCCACCAAAGGTGCAAAAGGGTTCACTTTCTCTGCATCCTCACCAACACCTGTTGTTTCCTGAGTTATCAGTTTTAGCCATTCGAACAGATGTGAAGCGGTATCTCTTTATGGTTTTCATTTGTGTTTCTCTGATGATGAGTGATGTTGAACATCTTTTCTTGTGTCTAATAGCCACCTGGATGTCTTTCTTAGAAAAGGATTTATTCATGTCTTCTTTGCATTTCTTCATTGGATTTTTTTGGGGGCCTACTGAGTTTGGTAAGTTCTTTATAGATTTTGGATATTTACCTTTATCTGATATGTCATTTGTAAATATCTTTTCCCATTCTGGAAGCTGCCTTTTAGTTTTGTTGATTGTTTCCTTCACTGTGCAGAAGTTTGTTTTCTTTTTTTTTTTAATCTTGATGAGGTCCCAATAGTTCATTTTTGCTTTTATTTCCCTTGCCTCCAGAAACAGGTCACGTAAGAGGTTGTTGCCTAATTTCTCCAATAGGACGTAGATGGTTTCCTATCTCACATTTAGGTCTTTCATCCGTTTTGAATTTATTCTTGTGTATGGTATAAGAAACTGGTCCAGTTTCATTCTTCTGCATGTTGCTGTCCAATTCTCCTGGCACCATTTGCTAAAGAGACTGTCTTTTTTCCATTGGATACTCTTTCCTGCTTTGTTGAAGATTAATTGAACATATATGTATGGGTTCATTTCTGGGTTCTCTATTCCATTGGTTTATGTGTCTTTTTTTGTGCCAATACCATACTTTCTTAATGATTACAGCTTTGTAATACAGCCTAAAGTCTAGTGAGAGAGAGATAGGTCCCAAAGTTGCGGTGATGAGAGAATTAAGAAGCAGGGGGCTAAGACTCTCCAGGAGCTAAAGCATCAGTCTCCTGGCTCAAGCCTTTTTTATTTTGCTACTTGTCTGATAACATCAAGCAAATGTAACATAGTATTTGACATCTTGACAGGTCATGCACCTGCAGTGTATTGCATACTGGGTCATGAGTACATCTGGCACCAGCCAAAACATTCTTATCCCTGGCCTGGTGTCTGTATAATATCCTTCTGGAGAGAATGAGCAGTCCCGGTGGCTTTCTGACCTGGGACTGGAACTGCTCTCAGTTCCTTGTTGCTCCATCACTTTCCTTCAGGACATTCTTACGGTGCCTCTGGCTTATTGTTCTCCAACATCTCTCCCTTTTATGTTTGTATACAATGGACTGTAGGAGCACACTGTATAACCTGAGCTGTCTGTTGGTACCTTGATAGGCTCGTCCTCCTTGGTGCTAGACTGCACATGCAAGGACAGATACACTGCATATTAATATAAATAGAATAGCAGTAGAGAAACTAAAAATCTTAATATGTTTTATAGGTTTTAATTTTTCTAATCTCTCTGATATACTTTTTAAGATCTTAGAACTGGATAACATACCCAGATTTGTTTTTGAAAGTCTCATATATCTCTGCTTGCAGATGTTGAATGTCCATGGACACATTAGATTGCCCGAGCAAATGTCTCTTAACATCATTCTATGTAAATTTAATGTTATTAAATGGTAATGGGCTTTCACATATTGATGTAGTGTTCTAGTTACATTTTAGCTGCCAGGGGCAGCCTCGGCCAATCCTATGGCAAAGAGCAGAGGAAGAATCACAATAATAGTGAGAAACAAGGTGTGACAGTGCATCACAGTAAGGAAACATATAAAAATAAGGACAATCTTTTGTTTCACCGGACCATCAATTCCTTAACCTTATGCTGTGCATAAATTAATAACCTTCCGGAGTGACTAAAGCAGGACTGCAGTCTCCTGGAGACTCTGGAGTTGCAGATTGCTTCTTCCATATGGTCAGCTTGCATAGCATTGATGGATCAGGAATGCATTCCCATTTTCAAGATGCTGGCTTCACTGTGGTCTAGTGAATCCAGAGACCCACTTTGGCAGCCTTTACTGCAGTTGTGGTGGACAAAATGACAGTGAACGGGCCCCTCCAGAGAGATTTTAGAGGTTGGACATTTCACTCTTATTCATGTTGCATCTCCTGGTTTAAAGGGGTGAGCGTCTGTGGTCAGATTTATAGGTAATTGTTCTCTGACCCAGTGGTGTTGATAGTTTGATTGTGAACACACCATCGTAGATTTCATAATGAATTTTTAAGGTGAGCTGAGCCCATAGGGCTCCAATCAATGACGCTTCCATAAGAAGTATTTAAAAGAACTCACCCTGTCTCCCCTCTACATGTTTCCCAAGGTACCCATCCATTCCATTCTGACAATGTATGAGTAGCACAAGATAGAAGCATTGGAGGAGTGTCATTAATTGTAAGATTGGAGCCAATCAGAGAATGGGGGGGTAGCCATATATTTAATGAGAGCCTCTGTCAACTTCTCCAGGAAGGCCATTGGGCTCCTATTTTGTGTTTCTAAAATAGTGGCTAATTTAGTGTAATTTAAGGGCTAAATCTTAGATTTCCTTAAATTTTTTTAATCTCTCTCATTAAGAGTCTGATTTAACAGGGGCACCTGGATGCCTCAGTTGGTTAAGCATCTGACTTCGGCTCAGGTCATGATCTCACGGTTTGTGGGTTCGCGCCCCGCATCGGGCTCTGTGCTGACATCCAGCTCAGAGCCTGGAGCCTGTCTTCGGATTCTTTGTCTCCCTCTCTCTCTGACCCTTCCCTGCTCACACTGTCTCTCTCTCTCTCTCAGAAATAAATAAATAAAACATTAAAAAAATTCAAAAAAAGTCTGATTTAACAAGAGCATTATATCTTGATTTTTTTTAAGGCCTAAAAACAATGAACATAGGGGTATTATCCCCATTTTCTTTACATTTGCAAAACGTATCTAATTGTAGGATACTATTGTTATTGATATTTTTTCTGGAGGCCAGGTTTTCTCTTCTAATTTGTATTGGGCCCAAGCCTTTATGTGAAAGAAAATGAATCCTAATGCATTCCAAAGGAGTAATGGCCTTGGTTGGTGAATTACCCATCTATAGGAAAAAGGAAGAAAGTTGTCCCTTATCTCAGTTTCGTATAGTGGGCTAGGGGAAATCTCATCTCTTGGCTCTGTTTTGGCTGGCTAAGCGACTGGCAGCCAAAAGCCCTGTCAGTTTCATGAGGTTCTGGGAGTAGTCATTTTTACTCAGGTTTTACCTTACCTCTGAGAGTTGACCTGGTCTTTACTTTTTTTTTTTTCTTTCCTTCTTACTCCATTTCCTGCCTGCAGGACCTTGGAGGTATGGAAGGTGACCAACTAAGATTTTCTTGGTTGTTGTAGGATGAACTAATTTTATTTTGGCCCAACAGTAATGCATATTGATCATTGGCCATTGACGTAGGGGGTTAAAGAGCCAAAGGCAAGGTCTATGCCCCTGCCTTTAAAAAAAAATTTTTTTTAATGTTTATGTATTTTTGAGAGACAGAGACAGAGCAGGAGTCAGGGAGGGGCAGAAAGAGGGAGACACAGAATCCAAAGCTGGCACTAGTCTCTGAGCTGACTGCACAGCTCAGAGATGAGGGGCTCAAATCCATGAACCCTGAGATCATGACCCGAGCCGAAGTCGGACGCTTAACCCACTGAGCCACGCAGGTGCCCCTCCCCTGCCTTTTTAATCAATGCCCACATAAATATGTTTCAACCATGTGGACATCCATTTTAGGCAAACAGTGGGCTAAGCCCCCACGTATCTTAGTAAAAGCCCTTCATATATCATCCATCCCTCATGTGGCAGAGTCATTCATTCCTCTGTTAAACAGGAACAACACAAATATGGAGGATTTGGAGGCTGGCACCAAGAGTATCGCCATCATTTTCCCAGCCTTTAGATTAAAGGAGGAGGAATTTTAATCTGAATCCTGTGTACTTTCGTATAACATTGTTTAAAAAAATTTTCCTTTATGAATCTTTTAGAACTTTTTTTGTATTTAGATTTTTGTCCTAAGTCATTTTTTTTAAATAACCAGTCTCATTTAGGACAAAACTATTTTCTTTTAACTTTAATAAAAATATATTTCCATTTCTTATATATTTTTTATATCTTCTATTTTTCTACATATAGAGTTGCTTTTCTTATTTTTATCAGTTTTAACTACATGTGGCAGAAATTTAACTCTTAGAAACCTTAGTCTCCAGTGAAGATTTTATAGTAACCACTTGTGAACTCTATGTTACATCAGAATTTCTTTTTAAGATGGCAAACTTCTGAATCCATTAAGCATAAAGCATGTTTTCCCACAGATCCAAATATCCTTAGTTTCTCTGCAACAAGTCAGAAGCATAAACCTACATCTAGTAATTAGTGCTTTATTTTCTTGTTAGATATCCAATGAATTCAGTCTCAATTTATCATGCAAGCAAAATTTTAACGTTTTAGGTTACCAAAGACTTTGAAAGCTATCTTAACAATTACCCATGAAAACTTTGAGACAGGCAAAACCATCACTTTAAGTCATCCTTTTGTTAACAAATTGGAGCAGAGATAACATGAACTTATTTGACCTTCAGCAAATCTAGGTAAAATAAAAGTTTGTTTCTGTTTTTTTTTTATGTTGATAAACACTGTCTATCTCAAACCAACAAACTTAAATTAGCTTAAACACTGCATATGCTTTACTTGGGTCCATGTAAGACAATTTGTTCTCCATAGTTAATTTTTACCTGGAACCTTGGTGGGGCAATCTGAAGTGGTCTTTTCTCCTTGATATCTAGGGTGGGAGGAGGAGCTGATGGTGCATTGAGGAGCTAGTTATGCAGGCCACACCCCAGGTGGTGCAGAAACAGGAGGGGGGGAAAGGAAAGGCAGAGGAGAGGTGCCAGCAGAATGCAGAGAAAGAGAATTCCCAGTTTTAAATCTTGTCAGCTCAGACAGAGGAGCAGACGCTAGGCTTTTTATTGTTGTTGTTATTGTTATTGTTTTTTTGTTTGTTTGTTTGTTTCATTTCATTTTGTTTTCCACCAGTGGAATTAGGCAGTCAGTGTCAGTCCGGAAAAGACAAGGAATTTTCCCCGAAACAAAAGGAGTTTGGGCAGCTGCTTGGGAATATACCTTAAAGTCCCCATTCTGATGTAGAATAACCAGATACAGTTGACTCTAATTATCATAGTCACTGATGCAGGAAATGAACAAGGGCAAGTCCCCATACACAGTCACACGGCAACTCCAGTCTGGCAACTCCAATCTGCCGCCCAGCTCCTAACGCTTAAGAGTTGCAGCTTCATTCCTCCTCCTTTGTGGAATTACTAGTGCAACTCTGGGAGGTGATCAGGCTCCTCTTCTGCCTCTTACAGACAGGTCTGCCAAAACAAACCCGGGATTCTTACCAGTCTGACGGGTGCTCCCTGAGCTGGTTCCTGGGCCTCACAGGTTCTGTTGGCACACACAGGGTCCTTGCTCCGGCACTCCAGGAGGGCTAGTCTCCTGAGGATCAAGTAGTCTGCTGGTGCCAGGCAAGGCTGCCTCTCGGTGCCCTGAGGCAAAGGAGGTGGAAACATACTTTCCCTGAATCCCCGATGAGAATCCCCAAGTAATGTAGCAGGATTCTCACACAGTCGTGACACCAAGCCTTTTCTTTCCAGGAAGCAACTTTATTCATCTTGGCACCCCTCAGTTGATTTCGTACCCATAGAACTGAGCCCTAAATGCCACATGCCATAGTTTTTTATATATTTTTTACTTCTTTGTCTCCCATACATGGTAACACACAAACATGCAGTCTGATTAAGTGGTCTCATTTTATAAGGTTGTGAGGGATGTTGTCACATATGCATATAGCCAGGTTGCCTTGAGGTTTTGTTTTTCTTTCCTTAGGGAGGGTACCCTACCATAACTGGTGTCCCTATAAGAAGAGGAGAGGACACACAGAGAAAGAGATACTGGGAAAATGGCATGTGATTACAAAGGCAGAGACTGATGTTTCTACAAGATCAAGATTACTAAGGATTACTAGTTATACCAGAAGCTTAGAGAAATGTGGAAGAGCCCTCAGAAGGAGCATATCTATGAATATTTTGATTTCAGATTTCTGTCCTCCAGAACTATGAGACAATTAATTTCACTTGCTTTAAGCTGACAATTTCATTTCAGTCTTCTAGTCTCTAGAACTGTGGAAGAACCAGTTTTTCTTGTTTTAAGCTTTCCAGTGGTAGTTTGTTAGGCAGCTAGCTCTAGGAAATGAACACAATTGGCAGTAGTCCCCAAATTGATCCAGAGATTTAGTGCAGTCTCATCAATGTTTCCAACTGGCTTTTCTGTAGAAATTGGCAAGCTGATTATAAAATTCACATGGAAATATAGCTATAGAATAGGCAAAGCAATCTGAAAAAGGGCTACAATAGAGAACTTATATTTTTCTATTTTAAATTTTTAAAAATATTTTTATTTACTTTTGAAAGAGAGCAAGACAGAATGTGAGCAGGGGAAGGACAGAGAGAAGGGAGACACAGAATCTGAAGCAGGCTCCAGGCTCTGAGCTGTTGGTACAGAGCCCAAAGCAGGGCTCCATCTCATGAGCTGTGAGTCATGACCTGAGCTGAAGTCAGATGCTTAACCGACTGAGCCATGTGCCCCTACATTTTTCTATTTTAAAAGTTAGTACAAAAATTCAGTAATTAAGAATAGTAATATTGTAAGGATAGACCTATAGGGTAGGTTACATAGGCATATAGAAGGATAGAATTGAAAGTCCACAAATATACTCATATATATATATATATATGATTTATTGATTCCTGAAAAGGGTATCAAGACAGTGCAGTGGAGAACAGTAATCTTTTCAACAAATAATGTTGTGACACGTGGATATCCCCATTCCAAACTAATGTAGTTTGTCCAAGGGCTTATCACTGCAAAAATGATGACAACATGAATCAAAGACCTAAATTTAAGACCTGAAATAATGAAACAAAGCAGTTGTATATCTTTATGACCTTGGATTTGATATGATGCATAAAGTACAGGCAACCAAAGACAAAATACCTGTACGTAAAATTCATCAAAATTAATAACTTTTATTCTTGAAGAGACACTGCCAAGAAAGTGAAATAAATTATAATAAAAAGAATGAAGTACTGATCCTTGGTACAATACTGATGAATTTGAAAATATTATGTAAAATGACAGAAGCCAGATACAAAATGCCATTTATTATGTGATAGAGCAGAAGTAAAGAGTAGTTTATAGAGACTAGGAGGAATGATAAAGTGGGTAGTGAAAAGGGTTAATTTTATAGTATATGAATTATATAACAATAAAATGTACAAAAGATGGAAATACGTTTTTTATTAAAATAATACAAGCAAATAGAAAAATAGCACCCATTTGTCATTAAGAAAATGGCGGTTAAAATCACCATGGTATCACTGAACATCTAGAATGGCTGAATGAGAAAAACCAACATTTCAAAGTACTGCTAAAGATACAGAATAAATGGAAGTCCTATGCATTGCTTCTCAAATGAAACATGTACTTTGTAAAAACACTCTGTCAGTTTCTTACAAAGTTAAACCTACATCTATTATGTGGCCAAGCAGTTACTCTTAAAGGTATTTATCCAAGTTGAAATAATAACCTATGTTCTAACATAGAACTGTACATCAATATTGTATAACATCAAAACATAGTAGCTTTTTTTTTTTTTTGGCAGCCCAGACTGGAAAAAACCTGAACGACCCTCAATAGTGTACTAGATGAATAAAATGTGCTACAGGCATATAATGTAAAACTAAGCAGTAATGCAGAATGAACTATTGATAGATGAGCAATAGATGAATTTCAAATGGATTTTGGTAGGTGAAAGAATCCATATTGAAAATGCCTATAAACAGATGTTTTGGTAAAAGCAAAGTATAGTAACAGAATAAATTGTTTTCCTGAGGTTAGGTATGAGAGTAGACAAGGAAGTTATTTTGTTGGTTATAGAAGTTTTTGCTTCATGTTGTTTAGATGAATCTATGCATTTTTAAAATAATAAAAAAAATACAGTAAGGAAAGGGTTTATTTGAGAGGCAGCCAAGTGAGGAGACAGGAGGGCAAGCCTCAAATCCAACTCCCCAAAGGTGGAGAGAATAAGTTTTTTAAATTCATAGGGGTTGGAGATTACATACATATTGAGGAAAAGAATGGGGAAACTTGTGGCTTTTCATGAGGAAAGGTGGAACATACTGTTTGAGCATATATATAACATACATTCCCTGTTCACTCTGGGGTGGAAATTTAGCATCAAAATGAGGCAAAATTCAGCCCCTGATGTCAGGAGAAGGAGCTACTTACATGGTCTCAGAACTGGTATAAACTGGATGGAACCTTAGGCTCCTTATCTTAGGTAAGGAATACAGGGCTTTGCTTGTTCATAGGCTAGAACCATATCAGTTGACCTTGAGTCCAGGCTTCTGCTGAGATAGCTAGTGGATTCCTTGATGGGTTCTGAAAAGACACAATGACGGATTAGGGGAAAGCGGTTCTCTGAAGCACAAGTTTTAAATTTTCTGCTAGTTTCAACCTCATTAACCCTATGGGCACAGTTTCAGACATAACAGAATCAGCAAAGTTAAAGGGTAAAAAAAATCAACACATAAAATTAGTTGCATTTCTATAGCTAATTACAGTCTAAAAAGTTAAAGTAATTCCATGCATACAGAAGAAAATACCTAGGGATAAATTTAACCTGGGAGGTAAATAAAATACATGTTCAGTGAAAACTGCAAAACTTTGCTGCAACAAATTAGAGAGCATGTAAATAAATGGAAAAACATCCTCTGTTCATGTATTGTAATATAATGTTCTTAAGATGTCAGTGCAAGCCATAGTGATCTACACATTCAATAAAATCTCTTTCAAAATCTGAACAGCCTTTTATGCAGAAGTGAAAAAGCTAATCCATAAATTCATATAAAATTGCTAGGGTTTCTGAATACTCAATCTTGAAAAAGAATAAAGTCGGAGGATTTAAGTTTTGATTTCAAAGCTTAATAGAGTAGAGTTGGAATAGATTTTAGGTTCCAGAAATAAATCCATACATCTGTACCCAGTTGATTATTGACAGGGGTCCCAAGATGATTTACTGGAGTGAACAGTCCCTCCAACAAATAAATAGTGCTTAGACAATTGGATGTCCACATGCAAAGAAATGAAGATGGACCCCTACCTTACACCTTCTACAGAATTAACTCAAAATGCATCAGCATTACAAATATAAGAGTTAAATCTCTATAGCTTTTAGTAGAAAACAGGAATAAATCTTCATGACCTTGGATTTGATGATGGAATCTTAAGTGTGATTCCTAAAGCAGAAGCAAAAACAAATAATAAATACAATTTTATCAAAAGTTAATACTTCCATGCATCAAGGGACATTACAACGAAAGTAAAATGAAAACATGCAGAAAATGAGAAAATATTTACAAAGCATAGACTAAATAAGGGTCTAGTATCAATATATTATGTATTTTTTTTAAAAACCTGGTCACATCTCAACAACAAATTGACAATTCAATTAAAAAATGGGCAAATTTTTGAAAAGACATTTTTTTATTAAAAAAATGTTTCAAAACATTTTATTTATTTCTGAGAGAGAGAGACAGCATGAACAGGGGAGGGTCACAGAGAGAGGGAGACACAGAATCTGAAACAGGCTCCAGGCTCTGAGCTAGCTGTCAGAACAGAGCCCGACGTGGGGCATGAACCCACAAACTGTGAGATCATGACCTGAGCTGAAGTCGGATGCTTAACTGACTGAGCCACCCAGGCGCCCCATGAAAAGACATTTTTTAAAAAAAAAATGTACAAATGGACAAAAAACAAACATTATTCACGTTAGACATAAATGAAGTGCAAATCAGAACCACAGTGAGATCATTTTACATCCATTTAAATTTCATAATTTAAAAATCATGAAAAATATGGGCACCTGGGTGGCTCAGTCGGTTAAGTATCTGATTTTTGGTTTCAGCTCATGTCATGATCTCACAGTTCATGGGATCAAGCCCCACATGGGGCTCTCTGCTGAAAGCATGGAGTCGGCTTGGGATTCTCCCTCTCTTTGTCTTTCACCTGCTTGTGTGCTCTCTCCTTCTCAAAATAAACATGGCTTTTAAACAGCATGAAAAATATTAAGTCTTGGCAAGAATGTGCATAAATTGAAAGCTGACTATATAACCACTATTTAAAATGGTTTAGCTGCTGTAGAATAGAGTACAAATGTCCAAAATAATAACATTTTGGTATATGCATAAAGTGGAGTATTATTCAGTTATGAAAAGTCATTAATTACTGATACATGCTATAGTGTAGATGAACTTAGAAAACGTTATGCTAAGTGAATGAAAGTAGACACAAAGGTCACATGTATGATTCCATACATATAGATAATTCCTTTGAAAAAGAATTTTGATTGGTAGCTGCCAGGAGCAGGGAGAGGGAATTTGGAGAAACTGTTTAATGGCAATAGATCATGTGAATGTGATTTAATGCTACTAAGCTGTTTACTTTAAAATTGTTACTTTGATGTTCTATGGATTTCACATTAGGAAATTATGTTTTAAAAAATGACCTGCCAAAAGAATAGCCTAGTACCAGATGGTTTCACTGGTGAGTTCTCTCAGAAATTAAAGAAGAATTAATATCATTCTTCAACCTCTTTCAGACAGTAGAATTGAGAGAACACTCTAACTCATTTTGAAACATTTCCCTGATACCAATGTCAGACAAACACAAAGACAACTTATATACCCTATCTATAAATGGCAAAACCTTAATAAAGTACTAGTAAATCAAATGTACCAAGATGTTAACAAAATCCGTGACAGGTTAACAAACCCTTTCATGATATACAAAGCTCTACAAACTAGGAGTAGAACGGAATTTCCTCAACAGGATTAAAACCTTTATGAAAAACAGCTAACATACTTACTGTGAAAAGTCTGTCTTCCCTTTACTACCACAAATAAATCTAGGATGCCACTTGTATTTAGCTTTGTGCTACAAGTTCTAGCCAGAACCTTCAGGCAAGAAAAAGAATAAAATACACTGAAATTGGAATGGATGAAGTAAAGCTTTCTTAACCTCAGATGACATGATCTTACATGTAGGAAGTCCTAAAGAAACTGCATGAAAAACCAATAGAACTTATAAGAAATTCTGCAAAGTTTCATAGCGCTTGCAGAATACACAAAAGTCAGTTGTATTTTTATACACCAGCAACGTACAATGCAAAAAGGAAAATAAAGTTACATTTATAATAGTAGCATAAAGAATAAAATAGGTAGGGTACATGCATTGAAGTAGGTGGGAGGCTTGTAAATTTAAGTCTCCAAAGCTTCACTGAGAGAAATTAAAGAAAACCTAAACAAATGGAGAGACATCCTGTGTTCATTTACTGGAAGGCATATTGTAGCATGGTGTCAGCCCTGAATGTAAATTGAATGCAATCCTTATCAAAATTTCAACTATCATTTTTACAGAAATGGAAAAGCTGATCCTAAAGTAGATACAGAATTAAAAAGGGCCCTGGATAGCCTAAACAATCTTAAGAAACAACAAATTGAGAAGATGGACACTTCCTTTTTTCAAACCTTAAAACAAAGTTATAGTAATGTAAACAGTGTGGTATTGTATAAGGATAGACATATCAGCCAATGGAATAGAAAGGAGTCCAGAAATATTGCCATAAATCTATGACTAATTGATTTTTAGAAGATTGCCAAGACGATTCAATTATGAAAGAATAATCTCTTCAACAGATGGTCCTTGAACAACTGGAGAGGAACTTAGAAAAGAATGTAGTTGGACCTTTACTTCATACCCTTTACAAAAATGAACTCAGAATCAATGAAAAGCTAAATGTGTGGGCTAATATAAAAATTTTAATAGAAAGTATAGTTAAATTTTTCTGACTTTTAATTTGGCAGTTGATTCTTAGGTATAACACTGAAAGTAAAATCATGAAAAGATTAAATAGATTAAATGGGCTTTATCAAATTTATAAACTTTTACACCATAGGACACTGTCAGGAAAGTGAAGACAACCCACAAAATTGAAAATACTTGGAAAATACATATTTAAGAAAGTACTAGCATGTGGGGTACCTGGGTGGCTCAGTTGGTTAAGCATCTGACTTCGGCTAAGGTCATGATCTCACGGTTCGGGGGTTCAATCCCCATGTTAGGCTCTTTGCTGACAACCTCAGAGCCTGGAGCCTGCTTCAGATTCTGTTTCTCCCTCTCTCTATGACCCTCCCGCACTCACATTCTGTCTCCCCCTCTCAAAAATAAAATAAAAACATTTAAAAAATTTGAAAAGAGGAAGTACTAGCATGAAGGATATGTAAAGAACACTTCCAATTAAGAAACAGAAACAAAACCCAATTTATAGTGCGCCAAGAGAGACACCTGGGTGGCTTAGTTGGTTAAGGATCAGACTTTTGATTTTTGATCGAGTCATGATCTCACGGTTTGTGAGTTCAAACCCCTCTTCCAGTCTCATGTCAAGTCTCACATCAAGGCCTGCATCAGGCTCCACGCTGACAGTGCAAAGCCTGCTTGGGATTCTCCCCTCCCTCTCTGCCCCTCTCCTGCTTATTCTCTCTCTCTTCCTCTCTCTCACTCAAAATAAATAAACTTAAAAAAAAAAAAAAGTACACCAAGAGCTTAAAATAAGACATTTCTTAAAATACACCAAGACCTTAAAGTAAGACATTTCTCAAAAGTTGATATATCAGCAGCCATAAGTACATGAAAATATTTTGAACATTAATTTTTATTTGAGAAATTACATCCAGTCTGAATAGAACAAAAAGGCAAAGGAATTCTCTCTCCTGCTATCAAACACTGGAGTTTCTGGTTCTCAGGCTTCAGACTCCAGGACATATTAGCACCTCTCTCTTCCCCTAGGCCTTTGGCTCTCTTAGTTCCCAGAACTTCAGACTCACACTGAATTATACCACCAGATTTTCTGGTTGTCCAGTTTACAGACAGCAGATCATTGGACTTCTCAGCCTTCATAATTACATGAAATAATTCATATAATTCTTATAATAAGTATACATACATATCTATATCTGCCCCCCCATTGGTTCTATTTCTGTTTCTTTGGAGAACCCTAACTAATACAACTATTTTATGTGTGTGAAGTGAAGAAGTAAGAAACAACAGTTTCTTTTTTTCTTTTTCTTTTTTTTCTTTTTTAAATTTATTGTCAAGTTAGCTAACAAGCAGTGTAGTCTTGGAGTCAGGAGTAAATTCCTTTGATTTATCACTTACGTACAACACCCAATGCTCATCCCAACAAGTGCTCTCCTCAGTACCCTTCATCCATTTTCCCCACTCCCTCAACCCCCCACCCCCATCAACTCTCAGTCTGTTTTCTATATTTAAGAGTCTCTTATGGTTGCCTCCCTCTCTGTTTGTATCTTATTTGTCCTTCCCTTTCTCTATGGTCACTTGTTAAGTTGTTCAAATTCCACATATGAGTGAAATCATATGGTATCTGTTTTCCTCTGACTTACTTCGCTTACCATAATACCCTCCAGTTGTATCCACATTGTTGCAAATGGTAATATTTCATCCTTTTTCATCACTGAATACTATTCCATTGTATATATATACACCACATCTTCTTTATCGATTCATCAGTTGATGGACATTTTGGCTCTTCATAGTTTGGCTATTGTTGATAGTGCTACTTTTAAATATTGGAGTTCATGTGCCTCTATGAATCAGCACTTCTGTATTCTTTGGATAAATTCTGAGTGGTGCTATTGCTGGGTTGTAGGGTAACTATTTTTAATTTTTTGAAGTGTCTCCACACTGTTTTCCAAAGTGGCTGCACAGGTTGAATGCCCACCAACAGTGTAAGATTATTCCCCTTTTTCCACATCTTTGCCAACATCTGGTGTTTTCTGAATTGTTAGTCACTCTGACTAGCTAAAATGTTGTTTTTATTTGTATTTCCCTGAAGATGACTGAGGTTGATCATCTTTTCATTGTGTCTGTTTGCCTTTTGGATGTCTTCTTTGGAAAAGTGTGTATTCATATCTTCTGCCCATTTCTTCACTGGATTATTTGTTTTCTGGCTGTTGAGTTTGGTAAGTTCTTTATAGATTTTTTATACTAACATTCTATCCAATATGTCATTTGCAAATATCTTCTCCCATTCCGTTGGTTGCCTTTTAGTTTTGTTGATTGTTTCCTTTCCTGTGCAGAAGCTTTTTATCTTGATGAGGCCCCAATAGTTTATTTTTTGTTTTATTTTTCGTACCTTCAGAGACATGTCAAGTAAGTTGCTGCGGCAAAAGTCAAAGAGGTTGCTGCCTCTTTTCTCCTGTAGGATTTTGATGGCTTCCTACGTCACATTTAGGTCTTTCATCCATTTTGAGTTTATTTTTGTGTATGGTGTAAAAAAGTGGTCCAGTTTCATTCTTCTGTATGTTGTTGTCCAGTTCTGCCAGCACCATTTGATAAAGAGACTGTCTCTTTTCCATTGGATGCTCTTTCCTGCTTTACTGAAGATTAGTTGGCCATATATTTGTGGGTCCATTTCTGAGTTCTTTGTTCTGTTCCACTAATCTGAGTGTTTGCTTTTGTGCCAGTACCATACTGCCTTGATGATTAGAGTTTTGTAATACAGGCTAAAGTTGGGATTGTGATGCCTCCACCTTTGGTTTTCTTTTTCAACATTACTTTGGTTATTCAGGGTCTTTTCTGGTTCCATACAAATTTTAGGGTTGGTTGTTCCAGCTCTGTGAAGAGTGCTGGGATTTTGATTGGGATTGCATTGAATCTATAGATTGTTGGGGGTAGAATTGACATTTTAACAATATTTGTTCTTCTGATCCATGAGTATGAAATGTTTTTCCATTTCTTTGTGTCTTCTTCAATTTCCTTCATAAGCTTTCTATAGTTTTCAGCATACATATCTTTTACCTCTTTGGTTAGGTTTATTCCTAGGTATTTTATGGTTCTTGATGCAATTCTAAATGGGATAGACTCCTTGATATCTCTTTCTGTTGCTTTATTATTGGTGTATAGAAATGCAATTAATTTTGTACCCTGTGACCTTGCTGAATCCATGGATCAGTTCTAGCAGACTTTTGGTGGAGTCTGTTGGGTTTTCCATAGAGAGTATCATGTCATCTGCGAAAAGTGAAAATTTGGCTTCCTCTTTGCCAATTCTGATGCCTTTTATTTCATTTTGTTGTCTGTTTGTTGATGCTAGGACTTCCAATACTCTGTTAAACAACAGTGGTGAGAGTGGACATTCCTGTCATGTTCCTGATCTCAGGAGAAATGCTTTCAGATTTCCCTTACTAAGGATGATATTAGCTGTGGGCCTTTCATTTATGACTTTTATGATGTTAGGTTATGTTCCTTCTATCTGGACTTTCTCGAGGGTTTTTATTAAGAAAGGATGCTGTATTTTGTCAAATGCTTTTTCTGCTTCTATTGACAGGATCCTATGGTTCTTATCCTTTCTTCTGTTAGTGTGATGTATCACGTTGATTGGTGAAATGTTGACCCAGCCTTGCAGCACAGTAATGAATCCCACGTGATCATGGGAAACAATTCCTTTAATATACTGTTGAATTAGATTTGCTGGTATCTTGTTGAGAATTTTTGCATCCATGTTCATCAGGGATATTGGCCTGTAATTCTCCTTTTTAGTGGGGTCTTTGTCTGGTTTGGGAATCAAGGTAATGCTGACTTCATAGAAAGAGTCTCAAAGCTTTCTTTCCATTTATATTTTTTGAAACAGCTTATGAAGAATAGGAGTTAACTCTGCTTTAACTGTCTGGTAGAATTCCCTTGAGAAGCCATCTGGCCGAGGACTCTTACTTGTTGGGAGTTTTTTTGATAACTGATGCAATTTCTTCACTAGTTATGGGTCCGTTCAAATTTTCTATTTCTTCCCGTTTGAGTTTTGGTAGTGTGTGAGTGTCTAGGAATTTGTCCATTTCTTCCAGATTGTCCAGTTTATTGGCATATAATTTTTCATAGTGTTTTCTAATAATTGTTTGTATTTCTTTGGTGTTGGTTGTGATCTCTCCTTTCATTTGTGATTTTATCTCCTTCGGTACTCTCTTAATTTTAAGAAGTCTGGCTAGGGTTTTATCAATTTTGTTTACTCTTTCAGAAATCCAGCTTCTAGATTCACTGATCTGTTCTATTTTTTTTTTATTCTATATTGTTTACTTCTGCTGTAATCGTTATTATTTCTTTTCTTCTGGCTTTGTGCTTTCTTTGCTCCTGCCCTTCTAGTCCCTTTAGGTGTGAGGTTAAGTTGTGTATTTGGGACCTTTCTTGCTTCTTGGGATAGGCCGGAGTTGCAATATATTTTCCTCTTAGGACTGCATTTGCACTATCTCAGAGGGTTTGGACTGTTGTGTTTTCACTGTCATTTGCTTCCAATGACATATTTTTAAATTTCTTCTTTAATTTCCTGGTTGATCCATTCATTCTTTAGTAAGATGTTCCTTAACCTCCATGTATTTTAGGCTTTCCAAATTTTTTCTTGTTGATTTCAAGTTTCATACTCCTGTGATCTGAAAATATGCATGGTATAATCTCAATTCCAATATTTAATGAGGGCTGTTTTGTGATCCAGTATGTCTATTTTAGAGAATGTTCCATGAGCACTTGAGAAGAATGTATATTCTGCAGCTTTTAGATGAAAAGTTCTTAATATACCTGTTAAGTTCATCTGGTTCCATGTGTCATTCAGAGCCATTGTTTCCTTATTGATTTTTTGCCTAGAAGATCTATGCATTGGTATAAGTGGAGTATAAAGTCCCCTACAATCATGGGATTATGATTATTTATGTTTGCAATTAGTTGATTTATATATTTGCATCTCCACATTGGGGGCATAAACATGTATAATTGTTAGCTCTTCTTGATGAAGAGCCCCTTAATTATGATATAATTCCCTTCAACTTTTTAAAAAATCTAGTTTGTCTGATGTATATATGGCTACTCTGGCTTTCTTTTGATGTCTAGTAACATGGTTCTCCATCCCATCACTTTGAATCTGCAGGTGTCCTCAGGTCTAAAATGAGTCTCTTGTTAGGCAGCATATACATGAAGTTTTTAAATCCATTCGATACCCTGTGTATTTTGATTGGGGCATTTAGTCCATTTACATTCAGAGTGATTATTGAAAGATATGGATTTAGTGTCAGTGTGTTATCTTTATGTTTCATGCTTGTGATGTTTCTTGTTCTTTGTTATCTTTGCTGTTTTCCACTCACAGAGTCCCCCTTATCATCCCCTGCAGGGCTAGTTAGTGGTAATGAATTCCTTTAGTTTTTGTATGGGAAAGCCTTTATCTCTCCTTCTATTCTGAATGTCAGCCTTGTTGGATAAGGGATTCTTGGCTTCATATATTTCCTATTCAGCACATTGAATATTTCCTGCCAGTTCCTTTGGCCTTCCAAGTTTCAGTGGACAGGTCTGCTACTACCCTTATGTGTCTGCCCTTGTGGGTTAAGACCTGTTTGTCCCTATCTGCTTTCACAATTTTGTCTTTATCTTTGTATTTTGCCAGTTTCCCTATGATATGTCGTGGTGTTGACCTGTTTTTGTTGATTTTGGAGGGAGTTCTCTGTGCCTGTTGGGACTTGGATGTCTTTTTCTTTCCCCAGATTAGAGAATTTGCCAGCTATAATTTATTCAAATAAACCTTCTGCCCCTTTTTTCCTCTCTTCTTCTTCTGGAATTCCTATGATATAGATATTATTTTATTTCATTGAATCACTTAGGTCTTTAATTCTCCCCTTATGGTCTAGTCATTTCTTTTCCCTCTTTTTCTTTTTATAATTTTCCATAATTTTATCTTTGATTTCACCTATTCTCTCTGCTTTTTTATCCTCACTGTCATTGCATCTAGTTTATTTTCATCTTATTTATAGCATTCCTTAATTCATCGTGACTATTTCTTGGGCTTTGATCTCTGCAGTAATAGATTCTCTGCTGTCGTCTATGCTTTTTTTTAAGCCTGGCTATTAGTCTTAGGACTCTGATTTTAAATTTTTAATGTTTGTTTATTTTGAGAGAGAGAGAGAGCGCACGCATGCACTACAAGTGGGGGAAAGGGCAGAGAGAGAGAGAGAGACGCAGAATCTGAAGCAGGATCCAGGCTCTGAGCTGCCAGCACAGAGCCCAACGCAGGGCTCGAACTCTCAAACCATGAGATCGTGACCTGAGCGGAAGTTGGACACTTAACTGACTGACTGAGCCACCCAGGCGCCCCTATGACTGTTATTCTAAATTCTTGTTCTGATATATTGTTTATCTCTGTTTTGAGCAATTCTCTGGCTGTCATTTCTTCCTGGAATTTCTTTGGAGAAGAATTCTTCCAAAGAAACAACACTTTCAAATTTCAGTCTCAGAGCTTAGAATGATCAGATTAATTTTGGAAGACTGATTTTTAAGCATTAGATTAAAATTCTCATTTCTCTTTCATAATATCTTCAAATAATAACCTTAAAAGGTTAGAGCAATTATAATTAGAAAACTTTACCAGTAGAGCAATTAAAACTCACTCTGGCAAATTTATTTGAGAACCAGTTTATAACCACTTACTGGTGTTCTTAAGTTGGGGCCATATTAATGATACATTATTCCAAAAACAAAATATTTTCTAATATATTCACAAGTAATATATTCACAAGTGTCTGTCAATCAAATTTTTTTTTTTGTAGACTAATAGAAACCAAGTTAATGTTGTATTTTTTACTGTCACAATATTAGCTATGCCAACTGCTAAAGAGTAAATTACAGGCAGTAATAAAAACATGGGAAAGGAAGTAATCTATTTTAATACATATAGAATTCATAGTAATTTGTTAATCTTCTGAAGTCTGGGAAATATCATGTCTTGGTAACAACCCCTCTTGGTCTTGTCATTTTTTAAAAATTTTAATGTTTTGCCAATAACCTGAATGAACTTGGAAATATATTCTTCCCCATTAATTTTTCCGGATGAGAATTCAGCCCAGCTAACACTCTGATTAGTCTTGTGAGACTCTAAACAGGGGATGCAACTAAGCTGTCACAAATCTTTGGCCCACGGAAAACATGATGTAATAAATGTGTGTATTTTAAAGCTGTTAAGTTTGTGTTGATTTTTAGGTAAAAATAGAAAACAAATACAAAGCTTAATGTGAATCTTAGTTGGTTCCCTGTAAGTAACGTACCTTTCAAAAAATATTTTCCCAAGGTAAACATTGTTTAGAGAGGGGGAGCGGCACAGAGAGAGGGAGGGAGAGCATCCCAAGCAGGCCCTGTACTGACAGCACAGAGCCCAGTGCAGAACTCAGTCTCACAACCATGAGATTCTGACCTGAGTCAAAATCAGGAGTTGGATGCTTAACCAACTGAACCACCCAGGAGCCCCCCAAGGTAAATATTTAATCCTGATTTGTCCTATAGAGAACCAATGAATTCTTATGGCATACAACTTGAAGAGGCTATTTTGTCTTGAATGACATTTTTAAAATATTAAACATACCTACAAAGACCTCTATATCTTTGAAGACTGTCTTCATATTAAGTAGCATGGGAAGCTGTTATATAATGAGCCAAAAATGGCCCTATATTGTTTCTTTCTTCACAGCAGGCAGAATAATTAACCTGAAGCCTACCAGTGGCAAACTCAATTTTTTACACATTTTACAAATTTGTACAATTTTTTTTACAAATGTATAATTGCTTTAAAGGTAGCTGCTATAAGCATATATTTAGCCATTTTGGGATTGTCTGATTTGCATGCTTTATAAAACTACACTTGTAAATCTGCTGGCAACAGATAAGGTAAACCCTGGTGCTATAAATGACCCCAAGCCCCTGTTGTCCTGTGGAGCTTCCGGACTCGAGTCCCCATCTTGCTGCTGAGTGATACCACCTAGACAGTAAGACCCCTTTCTTATTTCCCTTCTTTCACTGAAGTTTCTTTGCCTCCTCATCTTCTAAGTGATCAGACTCTGGAGGATCCCATGCTGTGAGGAACTCCCCCATCCCCTATTCTTCATACAGATTTATTAAGGTACCATCTGAATAAAACTCATCGTGTGTTACTGCCACCTGGTGGTCACATTTTTCCTAGGTCAGCTCAGAAATTTCCAAACTCACTATAGGAACTCGCCCTCTGCTTATAAATGTTCTCTCATTTTCTTTAGAAATCACTTCAGAGGTATAACAGACAACCTGTCAAGAAGTATATCTAGAATCCATTTTTTAAAAAATTTTTAATAGTTTATTGTCAAGTTGGTTTCCCTGTAACACCCAGTGCTCATCCCCACAAGTGCCCATTTTAATAGGCTTTGACCTGTTCTTCTAATAATATGTGATTAGCACTGGAAAGGTTAACATCTAGTATATTTTTCAGGACTGCTCTTAAAAGTTTAATATGTTTTTCTTTATGAGGAGGTTTATAAGCTATCTACTGTGGTGTAACAAATTGGCCCAAAATGTAGTGGCTTAAAACAACAAACATTGCAGTTTTGCAGGGGTTAGAAATTTGGATGTAGCTTAGCTAATAATTCTGGCATAGTGGCTTTCAGGATATTGGAGATAAGGAGTCTGCTGTGACTACAATTATCTGTGTTGTAGGGTTAATTTATAAGATTGCCTGATCACATTGCTTTGGGTAGAAATACTCCATTACTTCTGTGTGAGCCTCAGCATGTGAACTTGTCCTTCCCAAGAGTGAATAATCCAAGAGAGTGGGAGCAAGAAAGATGCTTTTTGTGACATAGTCCTTCTGAGTCATGTACCATCACTTTACTTTTTTCTATTTATTATGATTGAGTCACAAAATACAACCCACATTTATAGAATGATAGACTCTACCATTTAAAGAGTGAATACTAGAGAGTTTGTAGACACATTTTTAAACCATTATAAGAGATGTCAGCAATTGTGACAGTAAAAGACTCATAATCTTATCCTTCCATAAAACCAATGAACAAATGGAGAAAAATAGTCAAAATCAACATTATTTTTTTAAATCTGGAAGTTAATCCAAGTCTTGAATCAACCTGGGCAATGCTCATTCCAAAAACTGTAGTTCGTTCTCAATGAGAACAGCAAATTGTGCCACTTTAATTTACTTCAGTATTATTCCCTAATCCTTGGCTAAATGGTAGTAGTGAAAATACCAGCCTAGATGCCTGGAACTGGCATTATAAATAAATGTAATTAATTATTTGTTTTTACCTGTTCGGTGGCTACCTGGAAGCTTTATTCAGAATTTTATCTTCATTAAGATATTTTTAACTGAGAACTGATCTAGTGGTAAAGATGTTTCTCAGGAGGCATTTATGGAAAATATGTGTAAGATAATGTCTTAGGTTGTTGCCTGAAGCAATAGGTAACAGTTGGGGCATATAATACATTAATAAGACAGTTTGAGAGGTAAGGCTGGGGAATGATATTATCTGAAAGGGCTTTGAAAAACTCTTATCAAATTTCTGGAAATCTAAAATTTTTTTAATGTTTTATTTCTTTATTTTTTTTAAATATTTTTATTTATTTCTAGGAGAGAGAGAGAGAGAGAGACAGCGTGAGCAGGGGAGGGTCAGAGAGAGAGGGAGTCACAGACTGAAACAGGCTCCAGGCTCTGAGCTGGCAGTCAGCACAGAGCCCGACGCGGGGCTCGAACCCACGAACCATGAGATCATGACCTAACCAAAAGTCAGACGCTTAACCGACCAAGCTACCCAGGCACCCCTCAAATTTCTGGAAATCTAAAAGTCCACATACTTACTCAGAGCTGTTTATATATGTAGAAAAAACCTGAGTAGTCCCTAAGTCTCTCACTTTTTACTTTTGTGAATGAAATGATGGTAGTTAGACTCCACCACTTAAAGGATGAATATTAGGGAACTTGTAGATATATTTTTGAACCATTGTAGTAATGATTCAGCAATAATGACAGTAAAATATTCAAAATCCTCCCCCCCCCCCCATAAATTCAGTGAACAAATAGACAAAAACGGTCAGAATCAACATTTTTTAGAACTCTGGAAATTAACCAAAGACTTGAACCAACTTGAGCAATATTTATTCCAAAAGGGGTAGCTGTGGAGGCAATAAATGAAGAGAAAGGCAGAATTGTGATCTGTCTGGACTCAGTTTTGGAAATGTGCCCCAACACAGAGCCCATGGTCAAAGATGAAGATTTTTTGTCTTCATATGTTTAGGGAAATCTCTGTGCAACTATTAGGGGACAGAACAGAGACTTCAGAAGCCAAGACAACAAAAAGTACAGGATTAGCGTTAAAGTCTCTAAACAGGGTGAGGATAGGGAATTGGGTGACAGTGAACAAAAGATACAAATTTACAGTTATAAATACTGAAGAACTACAACACGGTGACTATAGTTAATACTGCTGTATAGTATATTTGAAAGTTGTTAAGAGAGTAGATCCTAGGGGCGCCTGGGTGGCTTAGTCGGTTAAGCGTCCGACTTTCGCTCGGGTCATGATCTCGCGGTTCGTGGGTTCGAGCCCCGCGTCGGGCTCTGTGCTGACTGCCAGCTCAGAGCCTGGAGCCTGTTTCGAGTCTGTGTCTCCCTCTCTCTCTGATCCTCCCCTGCTCACGCGCTGCCTCTCTCTCTGTCTCTCTCCTAGAAATTAAAAAAAAAAATTAAAAAAATAAAAGAAATGCTTTAAAAAAAAAAAAAGAGAGAGAGAGTAGATCCTAATGTTAACCAAGTCCAGGCTCATTCTGCTCACTGCACTGACAGGCCTGTAAGTCATGAGACAGGATTTGGGATATGGAAAGCAACTATTCAGAAAGCCATCAAACCAAGGAGATGGTAGACTATTGTCCCGTAAAACTATCTCCCCTTGACATAAAATTCAAGTGTCTTTTATGTTAGCAAAAGGGGAAAGCAGGAGAGGTTAGCAGTCAAAATGTTACTGATTTCTGTGGACATTCCAGGAAGGTCATGTAGCTTCTCTGTTCTTGGTAACTTGATCTTTGTGTACAGGAATCTGCTCATGTCATTCCTGTAAATCTTGAACATAGCATAGTCATTTCTGTACATACTTCCTTATCTCCTTGGATAAGGTAGATTTTAAGTAAAAAGCAGTTTTTACAAATCTTATCTTTAACATGCATATGTTCAGGGCTAAGCAGAAGTTTCTAAGCTATAGGTAACAGCAAGGGAAACAGAAGCAACATGGAGTCACACATGTTAAGTTTCTTACCTGTTACACTAAAAGATCTTATCACAAGAAGAGAAACCATTTTTTTTCTTTTATTATTATCTATATGAGATAATGCATGTTAACTAAACTTATTGTAGTGATTATTTTACAGTATGTGTAAGTCAAAGCATTATGCTGTATACCTTAAACTTATGCTATATGGCAATTAAATCTCAATAAAACCGGAAAAAAAATTTCTCTTTGAGAATAAAAAAGTCATTTAAGGAGAGTTCAGGGGAAATAGTAGAGTAGGACAATCCTGAGCTAACTGTCTCCCATGGACACACTGAGATAGCTACATCCGTGAAACTGACTCTGAAAAATAGCTTGAAGACTGGAAAAACAGACCTTCCACAGTTAATTGTAGAAAGGAGGCTACATCAAAAAGGCTAGGAGGGACAGAGATGTGGTTGGGAAACAAACCCCTGAAAAGACTAATCACAAACGGGAGGGAAACCACACACACAAAGAAGCAAGAAGATAAAATTCCATACCAGTTACCCCAGCCACTGGGCACTTACACTCAGAAGATGAATCCCCATAACATCTGGCTTTGAAAACCAGTGGGCTTTGACATTGAGAGCTTTTAAAACCAGCCAGGCTGTTTTCCAAGTACTTTAAAAATGGGCTTAGAAGCACCTGGTTGTCTCAGTTGGTTAAGCGTCCGACTTGATTTTGGCTCAGGTCATGATCTCCTGGTTTCTGAGACCAAGCGCTGCATTGGGCTCTGTGCCCCCACCTCCCCCCCCCCTTTTCTCGAAAAGAGTGAATAAACATTTAAACATTATAAAAATCAGCAGGCTTAAATCTGAGAGAGCCAGAGGGCAATAGGAAACTGAGTCCCTGCCCTTAAACAACCAACATAATTAGAAACTCAGCCTGAGACACAGAACAGATTTGAAAAGTGCCTGGGGTATAAGTGAAGGTGATTTATTTGCTAACCTTAGAACCTGGACTGGAGAGGCAGAGATCTTCAGGCAATTTCTGTAGGAATGAAAGTGTTGTTGGGTGCCATTTTTCTTCCTTCCCCCAGTCTAATTGGACACTTGCAAGGGCCAGAGTTAACACTCTGCATCTATCTTGCTAGCACTGCCTGCCCCACCATTGTATTCCCCTGTGACCTGCCTCAACCAATCACCCACCTCAGGAGGTGTCCCTCCAAAGAAACTTCTGCCCCACCATGCCTGCAAGCAGCCATGGAAGGGACCATTACACTCCAAATTGACTCCTGCCATAGGGACAGGGGAGTTATAACCCCACACACCAAAGCACCTTGAAATCCTACAGCCAGATGTCTTGATTGGCAGCACAAGGTGCAAACCCTCCCATTATGTGCACCTGAAACTGTGGCAGAGGGGCTAGTTGCAGATACCTAATCTGACTGCTGGCCCCACCCATCAGTGAGCCCACAGAAGCTTCAGATATTCCTTTCAACAACACAAGTACCACACCCTGCCCAGTGCACCAACAACAGGCAAAGCAGGTCATTGTAGCAGCTGGGCTGAAGGCCAAAGATGGCTCAGCCACAGCAGTAGGGCACATGCAGCCCACTTGGTTCTAGTGAGTAGGGGAGATTGTGCACCACAGGATCTCTTCTACACAAGGCCACTACTTTAAAAACCAGTAGACGTAGCTGACCTAATACACATAAACAGAGAGACAAAATGAAGAGGTAGAAGAATATGTCTCAAATGAAACCATAAGACAAAATTAGAGCAAAAAAGCTGAATGAAATGGAGATAAGCAATATGTCTGACAAAGAGTTTGAAGTAATAGTTATAAAAATACTCGCTGGATTTGAAAAAAGTAATAGATAAACTCAGTGAAGGTTTCAACTAAGAAACAGAAAATATAAAAAAGCCAGTCAGACATGAAGATTTCAATAACTGAAATTTGAAAATACAATAGAGGGAATCAATAGCAGGTTAGAGGATGCAGAATGGTTGGCAATCTGGAAGACAGGGTAATGAAAAGAAAAAAAGCTGATCAGCAAAAAGAAAAAATAATAAAACAATGAAAATAGGTTAAGGGAATCCAGGAACATCATTAAATGTAATAACACTCCCATTATAGGGATTGTAGAAGAAAAAGAAGAGGGAAGAAAACTAATTTGATGAAATACTAATCTGAATCCCTAATCTGGGGAAGTGAACAGACATCAGATCCAGGAGGCACAGAGAGCCCTTAACAAGATTAACCCAATGATGTCCATGAAAAGACACATAATAATTAAAATGGCAAAAAGCAATGATGAGAGAATTTTGAAAGATCCCATAGGACTCTTGGCTGATTTATCAGAAGAAACTTTGCAGGCCAGAAGAGAGTGGCATAATATATTCAAAGTACTGAAAGGAAAAAACTTGCAACTAAGAATAATCTATTCAGTAAGATTTACATTAAAAAAGGAGAGATAAAGAGTTTCCCAGAAAGAAAAATTTTAGAGTTCATCACCACTAAACCAGCCCTACAAGAAACGTTAAAGGGAATTCTTTGAGTGGAAAGAAAAGGCCATAACTAGAGTAAGAAAATCATAAAAGGAAAATAATTTTCAGATTAATGCAGACATATACCAAAAGTAGTAGATTAATCATTTATAAAGCAACTACAGAGATTAAAACACAAAAGTAGTAAAATAATTTCTACCTACAAAAATCAGTCAAGGGATGCACAGAATTAAAAGGTGTGAAATATGACACCATATATGTAAACATGGAAAGGAGAATAAAATATAGTGCCTTTAGGATGTATTTGGGGTTCCTGGGTGGCTCAGTCAGTCAAGTGTCCAACTTCAGCACAGGTCATGATCTTATGGTTCATGAATTTGAGCCCCATGTCACCTCTGTGCTGACAGCTAGCTCCGAGCCTGGAGCCTGCTTCAGATTCTGTGTCTCCCTCTCTCTGCCCCTCCCCTACTCAAGCTCTATCTCTCTCTCAAAAATAAATAAAACGTTGAAAAAATTTTAGAATGTATTCAAATTTAAGGAACCATCAACTTAATATAGACTGCTACACATATTTTATGTTATATATGAGCCTAATGGTAACCACAAATCAAAAACCTGTAATACATACATACACACAAAAAAGAATGGAATCTGAGTATAATACTAAGTACAGCTGTCATCCACAAGAGAAGAGAGCAAGACAAGAAGAAAGGAAGAGAGAAGAACTATAAAAATATCCAAAACAATGAACAAAATGCCAGTAGGTACAAAGCTATCAATAATTATTTTAATGTAAATGGTCTATATACTCCATCCAAAAGACATAGAGTAATGGAATGGATTTAGAAAAAGAGACTGTGTTAAGTTGGTGGGGGAGTAGGAGGACCGCTAGGCTTATCTTGTCCCATAAGCACAACCAGATAACTATCAAATCACCCTCATTACCCCAGAAATCAACCTAAGGACTGACAGAATGAACTGCACAACTAAAAGGAGAAAAGAGGCCACACTGAAGAAAGTAGGAAGTGTGGAGACTTGGTTTAGGGGAGAAACCCGTCATGGGTGCTGTGGAGGGAAGGGAGCCATGGTTGTGAAGAGAAAGGTAAGAGAACACACATGGGAACACATAAGGAGAAGATTTCCTCCAAAGACTTTGGCTGGGGGAAAAAAGGGGCTGATTTCCTGGGGAAAAAGGGGGCTGATTTCCTGAGTTCTTGCAATGAGCAAGGCTTAAAGCCTTGAGTTTTAAAGGTCAGCAGACCTGGCTGGCATAGAGCCAGGTCTGGGCTCATGAAGGCAGACTTAAGGAACTCAGCAATTTATTAAAATATAATAACATTGCTATCATAGGAGTCCCAGAAGATGAAGAGAGAGAAAAAAGGACAGAAGGTTTATGTGAACAAATTATAGCTGAAAACCTCCCTAATCTGGGGAAAGACACAGACATTAAAATCCAACAAGCACAGAGAACTCCCATTAAATTCACAACAAGCTGTCCGTCACCAAAACATATCATAGTCAAATGCACAAAATACACAGACAAGGAAAGAATCCTGAAAACAGCAAGGGAAAAAAGTCCTTAACGTACAAGTCAGGACAGATTAGGTTCACAGCAGATCTGTCCACAGAAAATTGGCAGGCCAGAAAGGAGTGGCAAGATATATTCAATGTGCTGAATGGGAAAACTATGCCACCAAAATATTTTATCCAACAAAGCTGTCATTAAAAATCGAAAGAGTTTCCCAGACAAAAACTAAAGGATTCTGTGGCCACTAAGACACCCCTGGAAGAAATTTAAAAAAAATTTTTAATGTTTTTTAGAGAGAGAGACAGCACAAGTGGGGGAGGGGCAGAGAGAGAGGGAGACAGTATCTGAAGCAGGCTCCAGGCTCCTGGCTGTCAGCTCAGAGCCCGACGTAGGGCTTAAACTTGTGAACTGCAAGATCATGACCTGAGCTGAAGTCAGACACCCAACCAACTGAGCCACCCAGGCACCCATACCCCTGGAAGAAATTTTAAGGGGAACTCTTTGAGTGGAGGGGGGAAAAAGACCAAAAGCAAAAAAGACTAGAAAGGACCAGAGAACATCACCAGAAACACCCACTCTAAAGGTAACACAATGATGCTACATTTATATCTTTCAATAATCACTGTGAATGTAATTGGACTAAATGCTTCAATCAGAAGACATAGGGTATCAGAATGGATTAAAAAACAATGGGTGCTTGGGTGGCTCAGTCAGTTGAGTGTTTTACTTTGGCTCAGGTCATGATCTCACAGTTCGTGGGTTCTAGCCCCATGTCAGTCTCTGCACTAACAGCTCAGAGTCTGGAGCCTGCTTCGAATTCTGTGTCTCCCTCCCTCTCTCCCCCTCCCCTGTTTGCACTCCATTTCTCTCAAAAATAAACATTTTAAAAATTAATAAAAAACAAGATCCATCTTTATGTTACTTAAAAGAGACTCATTTTAGAGCTAAAGACACCTGCAGAATGAAAGTGAGAGGATGGAGAACCACCTATCATGCTAATGGATGTCAAAAGAATGCTTGGATACCCCTATTTATATGATACAAACTAGACTTAAAAACTATAACAAAAGATGAAAAGGGGCATTATATCGTAACTAAAGGGTCTATCCATTAAGAAGGTCTAACAATTGTAAATATTTATGCTCCCAACTTGGTGGAACTCAAATATGTAAATCAATCACAAACATAAAGTTATGGATAATAATACAAAAATAATAGGGGATTTTAACACCCCACTTAGAAAATGGACAGATCACCAAAACAGAAAATCAAGAAGGAAAAAAATGGCTTTGAATGATACACTGGACCAGATGGACTTAACAGATACATTCAGAACATTTCATCCTAAAGCAGCAGAATACACATTCTTTTTGAGTGCAAATGGAACACTTTCCAGAACACCTCACATACCGGGTCACAAATCAGGCCTCAACAAGTACAAAATTGTTGAGATCATACCATACATATCTTCAGATCAAAATGGTATAAACTTGAAGCCAATCAGAAGAAAAAATTTGGAAAGACCTCAAATACATAGAGGTTAAAGAACATCCTACAAAAGAATGAATGGGTTAACCAGAAAATTAATGAGGAAATAAAAAAATACATCTAAGCAATGAAAATGAAAACCTGACGGTCCAATCCTTTTGGGATGCATCAAAGACAGTCCTAACAAGGTAGCATATTGCAATTCAGGCCTATCTCAAGAAGCAAGAAAGGTCACCAACACGCAACCTAACCTTACACCAAAAGGAGCTAGAAAAAGAACAACAAATAAAGCCTAAAGGCAGCAGAAGAAGGGAAATAGTAAAGGTTAAAGCAGAAATAAATGATATAGAAACAACAACAAAACCCCCAGTGGAACAGATCAATAAAACTAAAACTGGCTCTGTGAAAGAATTTTAAAAATTGATAAACCCCTATCCAGACTTATCAAAAAGAGGAGAGAGGACCCAAATAAATAAAATCACTAATGAAAGAGGAGAAAAAACAACCAACAGCACCAAAATACAAATATAAGGAATTCTTTGAAAAAAATTTATAATTTGAAAAAAATTATAAGAAATTCTTTGAAAAGAGTTATGAAAAATCCTTTTCCAACCAACTTGGTAATCTAGAAGAAATAGGCAAATTGTTAGAAACTCATGGGCTACCAAAACTGAAACAAGAAGAACAGCAAAGAATTCGAATCAGTAATCAAAAATCTCCCACCAAACAAAAGTCCAGGGCCATATGGTTTTCCAGGGGAATTGTACCAGACATTTAAAGAATAGTTAATACTGCGGTGTCTGGGTTGCTCAGTCAGTTAAGTGTCCAACTTTGGCTTAGGTCATGATTTCATGGTTCATGAGTTTTGAGCCCCACATCAGGCTCTGAGCTGCTAGCTCGGAGCCTGGAGTCTGCTTGGGATTCTGTGTCTCCCTCTTTCTGTGCCCCTCCCCAGCTTGTGGTCTGTGTCTCTCTGTGCCTCAAAAATAAATAATGAAAATGCTTTAAAAAAAAAACTAAGGAAGAGTTAATACCTATTCTTCTCAAACTGTTCCAAAAAATAGATATAGAAGGAAAACTTTCAAATTCATTCTATGAAGCCAAGCATTACCTTGATTCCATAACTACACAAGGACACCACTAAAAAGCAGGATTACAAGCCAATAACCCTGATGAACATGGATGCAAAAATTCTCAACAAGATATTAGGAAATCAAATTCAACAGTACATTAAGAGAATTATTCATCAGAGCACCTGGGTAACTCAGTCGGTTATGTGTCTGATTCTTGATTTCAGCTCATGACTTCATGATCTTATGGTTCTTGAATTTTGGCCCTGTGTAGGGCTTTGCTCTGAGGATGGAACCTGATTGTGATTCTCTGTCTCTGTTTCTCTCTGCCCTTTCCCCACTCTCTGTCTCTCAATAAATACATAAACTTAAAAAAAAATTATTCATCATGATCAAGTGGGATTTATTCCTTGGCTGCCTGGCTGGTTCAATATCCACAAATCAATCAATGTGATACACCCCAATAATGAAAATATAAGAACCATATGATCCTCTCAGTAGATGCAGAAAAAGCATCCGTTTGACAAAACACAGCATCCATTCTTCATAAAAACCCTCAACAAAGTAGGGATAGATAGACCATACCTCAACATCATAATGGCCGTATACAAAAGACCCACATCTAATACCATCCCAAATGGGGAAAATCTGAGAGCCTTTCCCCTACAGTCAGGAACAAGACAAGGATGCCCACTCTTACGATTACTATTTAAGATAGTACTGGAAGTCTTAGCCTCAGGAATCAGACAGCAAAAAGAAATGAAAGGCATCCAAATTGGCAAGGAAGAAGTCAAATTTTCACTATTTGCAGACAACATGATATGCTATGTACAAAACCTGAAAAACTCCACCAAAAAGTGATTGAACTAATACATGAATTCAGCAAAGTCTCAGGATGTAAAATCAACATGCAGAAATTTGTTGCATTTTTATAAAACAATAACAAAGCACCATAAAAAGAAATCAAGAAATGCATCCCATTTGCAATAGCCCCCAAAACAATAAGATACCAAGGAATAATCCTAACTAAAGAGGTAAAAGATCTATACTCTGCAAACTATACAATACTTGTAAAAGAAATTGAAGAGAACACAAATAAGTAGAAAAGTGTTCCATGGTTGTGGATTGGTAGTACAAACATTGTTAAAATGTCTATACTACCCAAAGCAATCTACATATTTAATGCAATCCCTTCCAAAAATACCACCAATATTTTTCGCAGAGCTAAAACAAACAATGGTAAAATTTGTATGGAACCACAACAGACCCTGAAAAAGAAAACAAAAGTGGGGGCCTCACGATTTCAGATTTCAAATTATATTACAAAGCAATAGACATCAAGAAAGTATGGTACTGTCACAAAAACAGGTACATAGATCAGTGGAACAGAATAGAAAACCCAGAAATGGACCCACAACTATATGGTCACCTCATCTTCGACAAAATAGGAAAGAATGTCCAATCTCTTCAACAAATGGTGTTGGCAAAACTGGACAGTGACATGCAGAAGAATGAAGGTGGATCACCTTCTTACACATTTTACAAAAATATATTCAAAGTGGATGAAGGAACTAAATGTGAGACAGGAAACTATCAAAACTCTAAAGAACACCAGCAGCAACCTCTTTGTCCTTGGCCATAGGAACTTCTTACTAGACACATCACTGAAGGCAATGGAAATGAAAGCAAACAGGAACTATTGGAACTTCATCAAGATGAAAAGCTTCTGCTCATCAAAGGAAACAATTAACAAAACTAAAAGGCAGCCTACAGAATGTGAGAAGATACTTGCAAGTAACATATCTGATGAAGGGTTAAGTATCCAAAATCTATAAAGAACTTCCCAAACTCAACACCCAAAAAAACAAATAACCCAGCTACCAAATGGGCAGAAGACACGAGCAGACACTTTTCCAAAGAAGTCATCCAGATGGCTAACAGACACATGAAAAGATGCTCAACATGTTTCATCATCAAGGAAATACAAACAAAATGCCATCTTACACCTGTCAGAGTGGTTAAATTAAAAACGCAAGGAACAGCAGGTGTTGGTGAGAGAAAGGGGAACTCTCTTGCACTTTTGGTGGGAATGCCAACTGGTGCCGCCATTCTGGAGAACAGTATTGAGGTTCCCTAAGAAACTGAAAATAGAACTACCTATGATCCAGCAATTGCACTATTAGGATTTACCCAAAGGATACAAAAATACAGATTTGAAGGGGTACATGTACCCCGATGTTTATTATCAAGAATAGCCAAACTATGGAGAGAGCCCAAATGTCCATGACTGATGAATGGATAAAAAAGATGTGACACACACACACACACACACACACACACACACACACAGGAATATTACTCAGCATCAAAAAAGAATGAAATCTTTTCATTTGCAAAGACATTGATGGAGTTAGAATGCATTTGCCAAGAGAAGTAATTCAGTCAAAGAAAGACAAATAAATACCATATGATTTCACTCATATGTGAAATTTAAGAAACAAGAAAGAAGAACATGGGAAGTGGGGTAAAAGAGTAGAGAGGGAAACAAACCACAAGAAATTCAGTGATAGAGAAAAAACTGAGGGTTGAATGAAGAAGTTGGGTAGCATGGATTAGATGGATGATGGGTATTAAGAAGGATACTTGTTTTGATGAGCACTGGGTGTTGTATGTAAGTGATGAATCACTGAATCCTACTTCTGAAACCAATATTTCACAGTATGTTAACTAAAATTTCAGGGCGCCTGGGTGGCTCAGTTGTTTAAGTGCCTGACTTCAGCTCAGATCATGATCTCACGGTTTGTGAGTTTGAGCCCTGCATCGGGTTCTGTGCTGACAGCTGAGAGCCTGGAGACTGCTTGGGATTCTGTGTCTCCCTCTCTCTCTGACCCTCTCCTGCTCATGCTCTGTCTCTTTCTCTCTCTCAAAAATAAACATTAAAAAAAATTTTTTTAATGTAAACAAAAATTAAAAAATATAAAACAAATGAAAGATGTGTTCTATATATAGTGGTCTACTATGCAACCATAAAAATGGATGAGATATTCCATTTTCTACATAGATGGATTTAATGTTTATTATGCTAAGTGAACTAAGTCAACCAGAGAATGACAAATACCATATGATTTAACTTATGTGGATTCTAAAAACAAAAACAAATGAAAGGCAGAATCAGTCCTGTAAATACAGAGAAGAAAGTGATGGTTGCTAGAGGGCAGCAGAGTGGGGGAATGGGTAAAATAGGTGAAGAAGTGTGGAAGATTATAAGCTTGTAGTTATGGAATGAATGACATGGAAATGGAATAGCATAAGGAATATAACATATTGTAATATCCTTGTATGATAACATGATATCAACAATTATGGTGAGTATAGTACAATGTATAAACTTGTTGAAACACTATTGTACATCTGAAAGTAATGTAACATTGTCAGCTACCCTCAAGTAAAAAAAAAAAACTGATAATCTCAAGAGGTGCAGAAAAAAACATTTCACAAAATAAAACATTCGTTTATGATAAAAACTCTCAACAAAGTGGGCTTAGAAGAAACATACCTCAACATAATAAGTGCCATATGTGAAAAACCCACAACTAACTTACGCAATGATGAAAAACTGACAGTTTCTCTTCTAAGATCAAGGACAAGACAAGAATGTCCTCTCTCATCACTTTCACTCAACATAATGCTGAAGTCCTAGCCACAGAATTCAGAAAATAAAAAGAAATAAAACATCCAAATTGCCAAGGAAGAAATTAAACCATCATTCTTTGCAACTGACATGACCCCATATATAGAAAACCATAAAGACCACATGAAAAAAAAAAAAACTATTAAAATTGAGGATGATATCAGAGTAGGAGGACCCTAAGCTTACCTCATCCCATAGATACCCCTAAGTAACAGTCACATCAGTACAACTAACCCAAAAATTTATGTGAAGACTGGAAGAACAGACTCTCTACAGTTAAACAGAGAGGGGAGGAGGCCACATCAAAAATGGTAGGAGGGGTAGGTAGAGACCTAGTCTGAAACCAAACTGCCAGCAAGACTAATCACAAATAAGAGTGACACCACAAGCACAGATAAAGGAAAGGAACAGTCCTCACACCAGGCACCCCAGGCATGGTGGACCTGCACTGGGAAGATGAGTACCTATAATATTTTGCTTTGAAAATCAGTGGGGCTTAATTTTAATAATTTTTTGAATTGGTGGGGCTTAAACTCCGGTTACTTTAAAAATCAGCAGGTTCGGGGGCGCCTGGGTGGCTTAGTCGGTTAAGCGTCCGACTTTCGCTTAGGTCATGATCTCGCGGTTCGTGGGTTCGAGCCCCGCGTCGGGCTCTGTGCTGACTGCCAGCTCGGAGCCTGGAGCCTGTTTCACTCTGTGACTCCCTCTCTCTCTGACCCTCCCCTGCTCACGCTGTCTCTCTCTCTCTCTCTCTCCTAGAAATAAATAAAAAATATAAAAAAAAATCAGGTTCAGCTCTGGAAGATACTGAGGGAGGTAGGAAACTGAGTCCCCACCCTTAGGGAGACAACATAATAAACAACCCCACCAAGACACAGCATAGAAGCATCAGTTTGAAAAGCACTTAAGGTATACAAGAAGGATATTTATTTAGTAAATTTTGGAAGTGTGCTGGAGAGACAGTAATACTTAGGAAACTTCTCTAAGAAAAAAGGCTGGCTGGCACCATTTCTCTCCCCTCTCCAGTCTAGATACCCAGACACCTGCTGAAGCCAGAGTGAACACTTTCTGCACAGCATGTTAACACAGCATGCCCAGGCCCATCTTCTCCTATAGATGTACCACATCTAACCTGATCTGTTCAGCAGGAATCCCTCCAAAGTGGCACCTGACCTATCTTATTCTACAGGCAGCCCAGATAGTGAGCAGTACCACTCCAAAGTCAATCTTGCCCTGTTGAGAGTGGAAGATAATTACACACCAGCTCAACTACAGTCCCAGTAGTGGGCTGGAGGCAGACATATGATCAGACTGCTGGCCTTGCCCACAAACAAAAACCTCACAAAAGGCAGTACAAGGAAAAAGCCGTATAGTTCAGGGTCACTACAAACCCAACAGGTAGACTGCAGGCAGACATCTGATACTGTAGGCCCCACTCACCAATTAGCCTCTCAGAGACATCACAGGGAGACTGCTCTGCAGTTCAGTGCAGCCACAACATTGGCAGTGGGCTGAGGGAAGTATCTGGTTAAATTCAACTAAAATACAAAGGTGAGGTTTTTGGTTAAGATGGCAGAGTAGTGGGGTGCCTGGGTGGCTCAGTTGGTTAAGCATCAGGCTTTGGCTCAGGTCATGATCTCAGTTTGTGAGTTAGAGCCTTGCTTCAGGTGAGCCCTGTTTCTCTCTCCTCTCTCTGCCTCTTGCTCACTTGCACCTTCTCTCTCTCAAAAAGAAACAACAACAACAACAATTAAACTTTAAACAAACAAAAAAGGATGGCAGAGTACTATTGAGTCCCTGAACTTGTCCCTGAAATGCAGCTAGATCAGCATTAAACAATTTTGAATACCTAGTAAATTGATCTCAGGATTAAAGCAACAGTCCTTATAATTTTAGCCACAGAACTTGGCAGGTACGTGGTGTGGAGAAGGGAATTGGGGGAGAGAAAAACCTCTGAGCCATGGAGCTGTGGAGAGTGGGGAGCTGTTTTCTCGGAGAAAGAACAGAGAAAGAGAGAAGGGGAGAATGTAGTGTTTCAGTATCATACAAGAAAAACCCTCCCTCCCCCCATGAAAGTAGCTGGAGAGAAAGAAAGGAAGAGTGAAAACATTTGCAGGGGATTGGACAAGAAATCTGATCTCCAAAACCATTGACGGGGAGAAAGAAGAGGGTTTTGATACCAACAAGATTCTATAAACAGTGGAGCACAGAGTCTGAAGGTACAGAGCTCAGTGTCTGGCAGTGCTCTGGTGAGGAAGTAGAGTGAATCCTAGGAGCAGGAGGCATGGTCTGCGTGGTCTACGTGCCACATGGGGAGAAGTGGCTCCCCTGTTTGGAGTTCATTTAGTAGAGGCCATAGGGCCTTCTCATGGGCAAAGGTCCCAGTGGACCCTGGAGAATGGCCATGTTTGCTAGTATTGGGACAAAGATACCAGAGTGTGGCAAATCCTGGCACTGACTGTGTTGTGATTTGCCATAAACTCTGAACCTCTGCCACAGCATGGTCGTGCAAACATTTTCTAAGACAAGCTGGCACCTGGCCATTGCTCGTTGAGACTCTGCCCTTGAGAATCACCATAGATCCAGGCCGCAGGAGTCTCTGAAGTGTAGGGTTTTGAAATACAGTCCAGTCTGAGATAAAACTCTGGAGGGAGGTGCCACGTGGCAGGCGAACAGCTTGGACATGGACATTGTAGAAGAGGGAGCCAACAGAGGCCTGAAACAAAGGAGGGGTGTTTGATCACAGGATGGTGAGAGTGCAGAATTCCTGGGCCAGATATCAGGGAGCTGGGTGAAGCCATTTTCACATTGAGCACACACATGCACACATATGTGGGCACACACAGAAATCCATCCCAGTAAGCTAATCAGCACCAAGTGGAAAATGGAACTGTTAACACCAAGCCTCGTCCAACTGTACCCTCCAGGCACATCCCCAGAAGATGTACACAAATCCCTCCACCTAGTCTACAGATTATAATGTGCTCCAAAGTTTCAGTTCTAGGGAATACTAAATGTAACCTCATTTGGGTCTCATTTTGTTTGCTGGTTCATTTGTTTGTTTTCTTTGCTTCTATTTTTGCCTAAATTGTTTTCCATTTTTCTTTAATTTTTTTCTTTCTTTTTCTTGGATACAGAACAGCAAATTCTTTTTTATTTTTTAACTTTTTACTCTATTTTATTTTCTTTATTTTATTCTTTTAATTTTTTCTTAACTTTTTTCCTTTTTCCTTTTCCTCTATTCTATCAAGCTTCTTGCTTTTTATAAAAGATGATTTTGAAAAATTTTAATGTTTATTTTTGAAGAAGAGACAGAGTGTTAGAAGAGGACACACACAGAGAGAGGGAGACAGAGAATCTGAAGCAGGCTCCAGGCTCTGAGCTGTCAGCACACTGTGTGGTACCAGGCTGAAACCCATGAGCTGTGAGATCATGACCTGAGTCGAAATTGGAAGCTTAACTGACTGAGCCACTCAGGTGCTCCTCTATCAAGCTTCTTTGAACAAGAACACCAAAATACACCTAGGATCTAGCTTATTTTATTTTATTTTTGTTTTGTTTTTAATTTTCATTTTTATTTTATTAATTTTTTTCCTCCAAAATGACAAGACAGGAATTCACCCCAAAAGACAGAACATGAAGAAATGATGGGCAGTGATTTAATCAACACAAATATAAGTAAGATGTCTGAAGTATAATTTAGAACCGTGATGATAAGAATACTAGCTGGGGTTGAAAAAAAGCATAGAAGACACCAGAGAATCCCTTTCTGCAGAGATAAAAGAAGTAAAATATAGTCAGGCCAAAATTGAAAATGCTATAGCTAAGATGCAGTCTCGAATGAATGCCATGATGGCAAGGATGGGCAAAGTAGAGCAGTGAGTCAGTGATATAGAAGATAAAATTATGGAGAAGAAGGAAACAAATAAGAGGGAAGCAAAAGCAAAAGATCATGATGTAAGACTTACAGATCTCTGTGACGTAGTAAAAAAAATAACATTTAAATCATTGTCCTAGAAGATGACAAGAGAGAAAAGGGGGCAGAAGGTTTATGTAAGCAAATTATAGCTGAAAAATTTCCCTAATCTGGGGAAGGATACAGACATCGAAATCCAAAAAGCACAATAATCTCCCATCAGATTCAACAAAAACCAAGCCTCACCGAGGTATACCATAGTCAAATTCATAAAATACACAGACAAGGAAAGAATTATGAAAGTAGCAGGGGAAAAAGGTCCTTAATGTTACAAAGGAAGACAGATCATTTTCACAGCAGATCTGTCTAAAGAAACTTGGCAGACCAGAAAGGAGTGGCAGGATGTATTCAATGTGCTGAATCAGAAAATATGCAGCCAAAATTCTTTATCCAGCAAATCTGTCATTCAGTAGAAAAGGAGAGATAAAGAGTTTCCCTGACAAAAACTAAAGGAATTTGCAACCACTTAGCCCTACAAGAAATTTTAAGGGGACTCTTCAGAGTAAAAACAAAACAAACCAAAAGTAACAAAGACTAGAAAGGACCAGAGAAACACCAACCCTACAGGCAACACAATGGCACTAAATTTATATCTTTAAATAATCGCTCTAAATGTAAATTGACTATATGTCCCAATCAAAAGACAGGGTATTCAGAATGCATAAAAAAACAAGACCCATCTATATGCTGCCTACAAGAGACTCATTTTAGACCTAAAGATACCTGCAGATTGAGGGGTGCCTGGGTGGCTCAGTCAGTTAAGCGTCCGACATCAGCTCAGGTCATGATCTCATGGTTCGTGGGTTCGAGCCCTGCGTTGGGCTCTGTGCTGACAGCTCGGAGCCTGGAGCCTGATTCGGATTCTGTGTCTCCCTCTCTCTCTGACCCTCCCCTGCTCACGCTGTCTCTCTCAAAAATAAATAAAACATTTTTTAAAAAATTTAAATAAAAAAGATACCTGCAGATTGAAAGTGAGGGGATGGAAAACCACCTATCATGCTAATGGATATCAAAAGAAAGCCAGAGTAGCCATACTTATATCAAATTAGATTTTAAGTAAAAACTTTAACAAGAAATGAAAAGGGGCACTATATCATAATTAAGAGGTCTATCCACCAAGAAGATCTAATGGTAAATATGTCCCCAATGTGAAGACACCTGAAAATACAAATCAATCACAAACGTAAAGAAACTCGGTGATAATAATATCAAAATAGTAGAAGACTTTAATACCCCATGTACAGCAATGGACAGATCATCTAAGCTGAAAATCAACAAGGATACAATGGCTTTGAATGACACACTGGACCCAATGGACTTAACAGTTATATATAGAACATATCATCCCAAAGCAGCAGAATACACATTTTACTCAAGTGCACATGGAGCATTCTCCAGAATAGATCATATACTGGGTCACAAATCAGTTTTCAACAAGTACAAAATGGTCAAAGATCATACCATTCATATTTTTGGACCACAATGCTATGAAACTTGAAATCAACTGCAAAACAATTTTTGGAAAGACCACAAGTACTTGGAGATTGAAGGATATCCTACTGGGGCACCTGGATGGATCAGTCAGTTGAGTGTCTGACCAACTCAGGTCATGATCTTGAAGTATGTGAGTTCAAGCCCCATGCTCTCAGTACACAGACTGCATTGGATCTTCTGTTCCCATCTCTGTCCCTCCTCTGCTTATATTCTCTCTCTCAAAAGTAAAAAAAAAAAAGATATTTAAAAAACTAAACCAAAAAATCCTACTAAAGAATTAATGAGATAACCAAGAAATTAAAAATTACATGAAAGCCAATGAAAATGAAAACATGACAGCCCCAAACTTCTGGGATGCAGCAAAGGTGGTCATAAGAGGGAAGTATATAGCAATCTAGGCCTTCCTAAAGAAGGAAGAAAGGTCTCAAATACACAACCTAACCTTATACCTAAAGGAGCTGGAAAAAGAAGAACAAATAAAGCCCAAGTCAACAGATAGGAAATAAGATTAGAACAGAAATCAGTGATATAAGAAAATAGTAGAAGATATCAATAGAAACAGGAGATGGTTCTTTGAAAGAAAACAAAATTGATAACCCCCTGGCCAAATTTATCGAAAAGGAAAAGGAATAGAACCACATAAATAAAATCAGGAATTAAAGAGGAGAGTCACAACAGACACCACAGAAATACAAACAATAATAAGAGAACATTATGAGCAATTATATGCTAATCAAGTGGGCAGTCTGAAAGAAATGGAAAAATTCCTAGAAACATATAAACTACCAAAACAGAAACAGGAAGAAATAGATTTGAAAAGACCAAAAACCAATAAAGAAATTGAATCAGTAATCAGAAATCTCCCAAAAATCAAAGGTCCAGTCCCAGATGGCTTTCCAGGGAAATTCTAACAAACATTTAAAGAAAAGTTAATACATATTCTTTTGTAGCTGTTCTAAAATATAGAAATGGAAGGAAAACTTCTAAACTCATTCTATGAGGCCAGCATTACCTTCATTCCATAACCAGGCAATGACCTCACTAAAAAGGAGAACTACTGACCAATTTCCCTGATGCACATTAATGCAAAAATTCTCAACAAGATACTAGCAAACTGAATCTGACAATACATTAAAAGAATTATTCACCAGTGTCAAGTGTGATTTATTCCTGGGCTACAGGGCTAGTTTAGTATCCAAAAACCAATCACGGTGATAGAACACATTAATAAAAGAAAGGATAAGAACCACATGATCCTCTTAATAGATACAGAAAAGCATTTGACAAAATACATCATCCTTTCTTGATAAAAAGCCTCAAGTCAGTAGGGACAGAAAGAATATACCTGAAGATCATAAAGACCATATAGGAAAGACCCACAGCTAATATCATCCTCAATGGGGAAGAACTTAGTGCTTTCCCCCTAAGGTCAGGTACATGACCGGGATATCCACTTCTACCACTGTTATTCAACATAGTATTGGAAGTCTTAGTCTCAGCAATCAGACAGCAAGAAGAAATAAAAGACATCCAAATCCTAAAAGAAAAAGTCAAACATACCCTATTCACAGATGATAGGACTGGAAAGCTTGAAAGACACACACACACACACACACACACACACACACACACACACACACAACCTGCTAGAAGTGAATTCAGCAAAGTCACAAGATATAAAACCAATGTGCAGGAATTGGTTACATTTCTTTTTTTTTTTTAATAGTTTATTGTCAAATTAGTTTCCACATAACACCCAGTGCTCATCCCCACAAGTGCCCTCCTCCATGCCCATCCCCCCTCCCCCCTACATCCATCAGTTCTCAGTTTTTGTCAGCATTCAAGAGTCTCTCATGGTTTGCCTCTCTCCCTTTTCCCCACCATTTCCCCCCTTCTTCTCTCCCTTGGTCCTCTGTTAAGTTCCTCCTAATCCTCCTATACGTGCAAAATACGATATTTGTCCTTCTCTGCCTCACTTATTTCATTCAGCATAACACCCTCAAGGTCCATCCATGTTGCTACACATGGCCAGATTTCACTGTTTCTCATTGCCATGTAGTATTCTAGCGTATAGATAAACCACATCTTCTTGATCCATTCATCCATTGTTGGACACTTAGGTTCTTTCCATGTTTTGGCTATTGTTGAGTGCTGCTATGAACATTGGGGTACATGTGCTCCTATGCCTCAGCATTTCTACATCCCTTGGGTAAATTCCTAGCAGTGCTATTGCTGGGTCATAGGGGAGTTCTATTGTTAATTTTCTGAGCAACCTCCACACTGTTTTCCAGAGGGGCTGTACCAGTTTCCATTCCCACCAACAGTGTAGGAGGGTGCCCGTTTCTCCACATCCTCGCCAGCATCTCGTGTTCTCTGATTTGCTCATTTTAGCCACTCTGACTGGTATGAGGTGGTATCTCTGTCGTTTTGATGTGTATTTCCCTGATGAGGAAGGGGTGCCGAGCATCGTTTCATGTGTCTGTTGGCCATCTGGATGTCCTCTTTGGAGAAGTGTCTGTTCATATCTTCTGCCCATTTCTTTACTGGGTTGTTTGTTTTTCGGGTGTGGAGTTTGGTGAGTTCCTTATAGATTCTGGATATCAACCCTTTATCTGATATGTCGTTTGCAACTATCTTTTCCCATTCCGTTGGTTGCCTATTAGTTTTGTGGGTTGTTTCCTTTGCCGTGCATGGTTACATTTCTATACTCCTATAATGAAGCAGCAGAAAGAGAAATCAAGGAATCGATAGCAATTACAGTTGCACCAAAAAACATAAAATACCTAGGAATCAGCCTAATGAAAGAGGTAAAAGATCTATATACTGGAAACTATAGAAAATTTGTGAAACAATTTGAAGAAGGCACAAAGGAATGGAAAAGCATCCCATGTTTATGGATTGGAAGAACAAAATTGTTAAAATGTTGATATTACCTAAAGCAATCTACAATTCAATGCAATCACTATCGAAATAACACCAGCTTTCTTCATAAAGCTAGAACAAACAATCCTAAAATTTGTACAGAACCCGAAAATACCTTGTATAGCCAAAGAAATGTTGGAAAATAAAAGCAAAGCTGGAGACATTCAGAATTCTACACTTCAGTCTGTATCACAAAGCTGTAATCATCAAGACAGTATAGTACTGGCACAACAACAGACACATAGATCAATGGAATGGAATAAAGAACCCAGAAATGGACCCACAAACATATGGCTACCTAAGCTTTGCCAAAGCAGGAAAGAGTATCCGATAGAAAACAAAAAAACAAAACAAACAAACAAAAAAAAAAACCAGTCTCTTCAGCAAATGATGTTGGAGAAACTGGACAGCAATATGTAGAAAAATGAAACTGGACCACTTCCTTACACCATACACAAAAATAAACTCAAAATGGAGAAAAGACCTAAATGTACGACAGAAAACCATAAAAATCTTAGAGGAGAAAACAGGCAACAACCTCTTTTACTTCGGCTGCAGTAACTTCTTACTAGACATGTCTCCAAAGGCAAGGGCATCAACAAGGCAAAAATGAACTATTGGGACCTTGTCAAGATAAAAAGCTTCTGCAGAGTGAAAGAAACAACCAAACTAAAAGACAAAGACAGAATGGGAGAAGTATTTGCAAATGACATATCAGATAAAGGGTTAGTATCCAAAAGAACTTATCAAACTCAACACCAAATAAAATTGAATAATTCAGTGAAGAAATGGGCAAAAGACATGAATAGACACTTCTCCAAAGAAGACATCCAGATGGCTAACAGACATGAAAAAATGCTCAACATCACTGATCATCAGGGAAATACAAATCAAAACGACAGTGAGATACTGCCTCACACCTGTTAGAACCTGCTAAAATTAACAACTCAGAAAACATGAGATGTTGATGAGGATGCAGAGAAAAGGAAACACTTTTGCAGTGCTGGTAGGAATGCAAACTGCTGCAGCCACTTTGGAAAACAGTTTGGAGGTTCCTCAAAAAATTAAAATTAGAGCTACCCTCTGACCCAGCAATTGCACTACTAGGTATTTATCCAAAGGATACAAAAATGCTGATTCTAAGGGGCACATGCACTTCAGTGTTTATAGCAGAACTATTAATAATAGCCAAATTATGGAAAGAGCCCAGATGTCCGTTGACTGACAAAGGAGATGAGGCATATATACACAATTAAATATTACTTGGATCAAAAAGAATGAAGTCTTGCCATTTGCAACAACATAGATGGAACTAGAGTGTATTATGTTAAGTGAAATTAGTCAATCAGAGAAAGATAAATATGTGATTTCATTCATATGTGGAATTAAGGAAACAAAACAGATGAACACAGGAAGGGAAGGAAAAATCAGGTAAAAATAGGGAGGCAAGCCATAAGAGACTCTTAAGTACAGAGAAGAAACTGAGGGTTGCTGGAGGGGTATTGGGTGGAGGATGGGCTAAATGGGTGATGGGCACTAAGGAGGGTACATGTTGGGATCAGCACTTGGTATTATATGTAAGTGATGATTCACTAAAGTCTACTCCTGAAGCCATTTAAAAAAGATTTGTAAAAAAACCATAATTGGCTGGTGTAAATAAGAGGTTCTAGATTAGGTAATAATCAACATTTACCATGGATAGGTCAAGGTAAATTGACCAATAGAGCTGAATTTTATGCTGATCACTAGTTTTTATTCTTTTATGAGGTTTGATTTTTTAGCATTCAATTTTTTTTAGCTTCCTCGTATATACTAATATAATAAATTTCTGTGATCTGAATTAGATTTTAGATGTCCTGGCAACCCAGAGGAATTTTAAAGTGCATGCACAGATCATATAAGGTGCAGTTATCTGTTTTTTGAAGGCTAGAAATATATCACTGTTATTTTATCCCAAATTTTTATTTGGATATAATTTTGTAATTTTTCAACGGTTTTTATAGTTTTTGATTTATTCATATTTTCTCTTTCTAGAGTCAGTTTTATCTTTTATATGTTTAGAAAAATCATTAACTTATTGAGATTTCAAATTAATTAGCCTGTATGTAGACATGGTATTTAAGATATTCCAAATCTCCTTTACATATGTTGGAAATGTTTATACATGTACTCTTTTAAGTTAAAGCATTGTAAGATTTGAAAAAAATTACCAAGATGACACCCAACTATACTCTTAACAGCACAGGTATCAAAACCTCCCAGGTTGTCTCGGTGGCTCTGTTGGTTAAGCCTCCATCTTCAGCTCAGGTCATGATCTCACAGTTCGTAGGTTTGAGCCTTGCATCAGGCTCTGTGCTGACAGCTCAGAGCCTGGAGCTGTTTTGGATTCTGTGTCTCTCCCTCTCTTGCTCCCTACCCTGCTCACACTCTGCACTCTGTCCCTCTCTCAAAAATTAATAAACATTTAAAAAAACTTCCCAACAGTGCAGGAGGGTGCCGGCAGAAATGGTGGGGGAAAGGGGGAGAGGCAAATCATGAGAGACTCTTGAATGCTGACAAAAACTGAGGACTGGTGGATGTGGGGGGGAGGAGGGATGGGCATGGAGGAGGACACTTGTGGGGATGAGCACTGGTGTTATGTGGAAACTAATTTGACAATAAACTATTTGTAAATAAATAAATAAATAAATAAATAAAAACTTCCCACAGTAGGCCAAAGAGTCATGGCAACTGACCGTACCAAAACCAAACGTGCCTCAATCACAATAATAGGGTGCACAAAACTCATATAATACACATACCTGAAGGCCTAGTTCTAGTGAACATGGGGCATTGCACTACAGGGCACTACAGGACCTCTTCTTCATAAGGCCACTACTTACAGGATCAGGAGATGTAGCTCACTTTCCTAATATTTACAGATAAAGAGAGATACAGAAAAAATGAGACTGGGGTATATGTCTCAAATGAAGAATAAGACAAAGTCACAGAAGAGTTAAATGAAATGAAGATAAGCAATATGCTTGATAGAGAGTTCAAAATAAATAGTCACAAAAGTGCTCAATGAACTTGAGAAAATAGTGGAAAATCTCAGTGAAAATTTCAATAAAGGGATAGAAAATACTAAAAAATAATCAGATGAAAAACTCAGTAACTGAAATTAAAAATACACTAAAGAAAATAAATACTTGACTAGAGAAAGCAGAAGAATGCATCAGTATCATGGAAGACAAAGTAATGGAAACCAATGACGCTGAAAAAGCAAAAGGAATAATAGAAAAATGAGAATAGGTTAAGGGAATTCAAGAACATCATCATGCATAATAATTTTTGTATCATAGGGATGCCAGAGGGAGAAGAAAGATAAAGGAGGGCAGAAAGGTTATTTGAAGAAATGATAGCTACAACATCCCTAATCTGTTGTAGGAAACACCACCAAATCTGGGAGGCACAGAGAACCCCCAACAAAATCAACCCAAGGAGGTCAACAACAAGACACATAATAATTATAAATTTAAAAGTAGTGATAAAGAGAGAAATTTAAAAGTAGCAATAGAGGAGCACCTGTGTGGCTCAGTTGGTTAAGCGTCTGACTTCGACTTAGGTCATGATCTCGTGGTTCGTGGGTTTGAGTCCCAGGTCGGGCTCAGTGCTGCCAGCTAGCTCAGAGCCAGGAGTCTGTTTCAGATTCTGTATCTCCCTCTCTGACCCTATCCTGCTCTCTCTCTCTCTCAGAAATAAATAAACATTAAAAATATTAAAAAAAAATAAAAGTAGCAATAGAAAAGAAAACATAAGGGAAACCACAGAAGTGTCTTGAGGAATTTTTCAGCAGACACTTTGCAGGCCAGAAGACAATAGCATGAGATAGTATTCAAAGTACTGAAAAGAACAAATCTGCAGCTAAAAAGTACTCTATCCAGCAAGGCTATCATTCAGAATAGAGGAGATAGAGTTTCTCAGATAAATAAAAGCTAAGGAGTTCATGACTAGTAAAACAACCATACAAGAAATGGTAAAGGGTAATCTTAGAGTGGAAAAGAAAAACCATAAGAAAAGTAGGAAGCACAAAAGCAGTAAAATTAAGTATATCTGTAACAAATCAAGAAACTCATAAAAGGGTGTGAAATATGACATCATATACTTAAAACATAGGGAGGAGAAGAATAAAGAATGGGTTCAAACTTAAGTGAACATCAACTTAATATAGACTGTTTTATGCTGAAGATGTTATATACAAACCATAGTAATGATAATCACAAATCAAAAACCAGTTATAGAGATACAAAACATAAAGAGAAAGGACTACGAGTATATTACTAAGCAAAGCCAACCTATGATGAAAGAGGAGAGCCAGCGAAGAAAGGAACAGAGAAGAACTACAAAAACAACCAAAAACAAATCAAATGGCAATAAATAACATACCTATCAGTAATTACTTTGAATGTGAAAGGTCTAAATGTTCCAATAAAAGACATAGGGTGACCGACTGGATAAAAAAAAAAAAAAAAGACTAATTCATGTACTGTCTAAAAGAGACTAAGTTCTGACCTAAAGACACATGCAGATTGAAAGTGAATGGATGCAGAAACATTTATAATGCAAATGGGCGTGAAAAGAAAACCACATAGCGATACTCATATCAGACAAAATATACTTTACAACAAACTATATTTTAAAACAAAAGTTTAAAATCCTATTTTAAAACAGGAGTTTGTATCAAGAGATAAAGAAGGAAACTATATAACAAAGGAAAGTTCCAAGGAGAAGATATATCAATTGTAAATATTTGTGCACACAACATGGCAGCACCCAAATACGTAAAAACAGATAATAACAAACATAAAGGAACTAATTAATAGCAATACAATAATAGTTGGGGGCTTTAACACCCAACTTACATCAATGAACAGATAATCTAAACAGAAAATCAGCAAGGGAACAGTGGCTTTGAATGACACACTGGACCAGATGGATGTAACCGATATATTTAGAACATTCCATCCTAAAGCAGCAGAATACACATTCTTTACAAGTGCATGCAGACCATTGTCCAGAATATATCCTATATTAGCCCACAAAACAAGTCTAAAGAAACTCAGAATACCACTAAACAATGAATGGGTCAACCAGAAAAATCAAAGAAGAAAAACGAAACACGGAGACATGAAAATGAAAACAAAAATTTCCAAAATCTTTGGGATGCAGCAAAAGCTGTTCTTTTTTTTTTTTTTTTTTGATGTTTTTTTATTTCTAGAGAGAGAGAGAGACAGCGTGAGCAGGGGAGGGTCAGAGAGAGAGGGAGTCACAGACTGAAACAGGCTCCAGGCTCTGAGCTGGCAGTCAGCACAGAGCCCGACGCGGGGCTCGAACCCACGAACCGCGAGATCATGACCTAAGCGAAAGTCGGACGCTTAACCGACTAAGCCACCCAGGCGCCCCAGCAAAAGCTGTTCTAAGAAGGAAATTCATAGAAATACAAATCTGCTTCAAGAAGCATGAAAAATCCCAAATAAACATCGTAATATTACACTTAAAGGAGACAGAAAAATAACAAAGCCCCAACGAGCAGAAGGAAAGAAATAATAAAGATTAGAGTAGAAATAAATGATACAGAAACTGAAAAACTAAAACAAGAGATCAATGAAACCAGAACCTGGTTCTTTAAAAAGACCAACAAAACTGATAAACATTTAGTAAGATTCATAAAAAAAAATGAAAGAGGATTTGAATAAACAAAATCAGAAATGATGAGGAGAAATAAATGACACTACAGAAAACAAAAGATTATAAGAGAATATTATGAAAAAGATATATGCCAAAAAATTAGACAACCTGGAAGAAATGGATAATTTACTAGAAACATAACATACCAAAACTGAAGCAGGATGGAGAAAATTTGAAGAGTCAGATTACCGGCAATGAAATTGAATTAGTAATTTAAAAAAAAAAAAGAATCCCAACAAAAAAAGTCTAGGATCAAACAGCTTCACGGGTGAATTCTAAAAACATTTAAGAAGAGTTAATACCTATTCTCAGACTTTTCCAAAAATTAGAAAAAGGAAAACTTGGAAATTCATTCTATGAGGCCAGCATTACCCTGATACCAAAACCAGATAAAGACACCACAGAAAAAGAACTCTGGGCCAATATCATTGATGAACACACATGCACAAATCAACATAATATTAGGAAACTGAATCCAATAATACATTAAAAATATTGTTAACCATAATCAAGTGGGATTTATTTTCAGGATGCATGTGTAGTTCAATATTCACAAATCAGTCAATGTGATACAGCACATCAATGAACGAAAGAATACAAACCATATGATCATTTCCATAAATGCAGAAAAGCATTTGACAAATACAACATCCATTCATGGTTTTAAAAAATCCACAATAAAGTAGATTTAGAGGAAACATACCTTGACATAATAAAGGCCATATATGAAAAATCCACAGATAGCATTATTATCAGTGGTGAAAAACTAAGAACATTCTAAGGTCAGGAACAAGACAGAGAACATCACTCTCACTGCTTCTACTTAACACTGTGCTGGAATCCTTAGCCACAGCAAACAGGCAAGAAAAAGAAATAAAAGACATCTAAGTTGGTAAGAAAGAAAGAAAACTGCCACTATCTGCAGATGATATGATACTGTATTTAGAAAAATCCTAAAGACTCTACCTAAAAACTACTAAAATTGATAAATTCAGTAAAGTCATAGGGTACAAAATCAATATGCAGAAAGTCATTGTATTTCTATACATTAATAACGAATCAACAGAGAAATTAAGAAAACTATGCCTTTTATAATTGCACCAAAAAGAACCACAGAGGTGAAAAACCTGTATCTGGAAACTCTAAAATATTGATAAAAGAAATTGAAGATGACACCAAGAAATGGAAAGATATTCCATGCTCATGGATTGTAAGAACAAATATTGTTAAAATGTCTATACTACCCAAAGCAATCTACACACTTAATGAAATCCCCATCAAAATACCAACAGCATTTTTCACAGAACTAGAAGAAACAATTCTAAAATTTGTATGGAATCACAAGTACTCCAGATAACTAAAGCAATCTTGAAAAAGAAAAACATAACTGGAAGTATAATAATTGCAGATTTCAACTTTTATAATAAAGCTGTAATAATCAAAAGAATATAGTACTGGCGCAAAATAAACCCATAGATCAATGGAATAGAAATCCCAGGAGTAAACCAGTGATTATATGGTTAATTTATCTTTTTTTTTTTTAAGAATTTGCTGGGATTTTTTTTTAATTTTTTAATGTTTTTTTTATTTCTAGGAGAGAGAGAGACAGCGTGAGCAGGGGAGGGTCAGAGAAAGAAGGAGTCACAGACTCTGAAACAGGCTCCAGGCTCCGAGCTGGCAGTCAGCACAGAGCCCGATGCGGGGCTTGAACCCATGAACCGCGAGATCATGACCTAAGCGAAAGTCGGACGCTTAACCGACTGAGCCACCCAGGCGCCCCTATGGTTAATTTATCTTAAACAAAGGAGGCAAGAATATGCAATGGGAAAATGACCGCCCTTTCAACAAATGGTTCTGGGAAAACTGGACAGCAACACACAAAAGAATGAAACTGGACTACTTTCATACAGCATATACAAAAGTAAACTCAAAATGAATCCCACTGTGATGGGAAAGCAAACGTGTGCCACTATAGAAAGCAGTATGGAGTCTCCTCAATAAGTTAAAAATAGTATTACCATGTAATCCAGTAACTGAATTCTGGACACAAAGGATATGAAAACACTAAGTCAAAGGGGATATGTGCACCCCTATGTTTATTGCAGCACAATTTATAGTAGCTAGATTATGGAAGCAACCCCAGTACCCATCAGCTGATGAATGGATAAAGATGTGGCATATATATGTATGTATGTATGTATGTATGCATGTATGTATGTATATGGCATTAATATAATACACTTTATTATTATATATATTATTCAGCTATAAAAAAAGAATGAAATCCTGCCATTTGCAACAACATAGATGCTTCTAGAGAGCATAATGCTAAGTGAAATAAGCATCAGAGGGAGACAAATACCATTCGATTTCACTCATATGTGGAATTTAAGAAACAAAACAAATGAACAAAGGGAAAACAAAGAGAGACAAACCAAAATAAATAAATAAAACCAAACAAAACCAGACTCTTAACTGTAGAGAATAAATAGATGGTTAACAGAGGGGGGCCCGTGGGTTGGGGAATGGGGGAAGTAGGTAAAGTGGAAAGAGTACACTAATGGTCCAAAGAAGACATCCAGATGGCTAACAGACACATGAAATGATGCTCAACATCATTCATCATAAGAGAAATACAAATCAAAACTACAATGAGATATCATCTCACACCTGTCATAATGGCTAAAATTAATGACACAAGACACAGCAGGTATTGGCGAGGATGTGAAGAAAGTGAAACTCTCTTACACTGTTGGTGGGAATCCAAACTGATGCAGCCACTGTGGAGAATGGCATGGAGTTTCCTCTAAAAATTAAAAATGGAACTACCCTATGACCCACCAATTGCACTAGTAGGTATTTACTGAAAGGATACAAAAATACTGATTCATAGGGACACATGCACCCTGATGTTTATAGCAGAATTATCAACAATAGCCAAATTATGGAAAGAGCCCAAATCTCCATTGACTGATGAATGGACAAAGAAGTTGTGGCACCAAAAAAAAAAAAAAAGAAAGAAAAGTTGTGGTGCGCGCGCACACACACACACTGGAATATTACTCAGGCATAAAAAATTGAAATCTTGCCATTTGCAGTGACATGGATGGAGCTAGTGTGTATTATGCTAAGTGAAGTAAGTCAGTCAGAGAAGACAAATACCATATGATTTCACTCATATGGGAATTTAAGAAACAAAACAGATGAACATATGGAAGGAAGGAAAAAAGAGGAGAAAAAACATAAGAGACTGTTAACTCTAGAGAGCAGTGAGGGCTGCTGGAGGGGAATGGGTGGAGGGATGGGCTAAATGGATGATGAGTGTTTTTAAATATAATCTATTGCCAAATTTGTTTCCATACAACACCCAATGCTCATCCCAACAAGTGTCCTCCTCAATGCCCATCACCCACTCTCCCCTCTCCCCAACCCCCGTCAACACTCAAGTTTGTTCTCAGTGTTTAAGAGTCTCTTATGGTTTGCCTTCCTCCCTCTCTGTAACTTTTTTCCCCCTTCCCCTGTCCCATGATCTTCTGTTAAGTTTTTCAAGATCCACATATGAGTGAAAATATACAGTATCTGTCCTCTGCCTGACTTAATTCAATTAGCATAATACCCTCCAGCACCATCCACGTAGATACAAATGACCAGATTTCATTCTCATTGCTAAGTAGTATTTCATTGTATATATAAACCACATCTTCTTGATCTATTCGTCAGTTGATGGACACTTAGGCTCTTTCCATGATGTGGCTATTGTTGAAAGTGCTGCTATAAACATTGGGGTCCATGTGCCCCTATGCATCAGCACTCCTGTATCCCTTGGGTAAATTCCTAGCAGTGCTATTCCTGGGACACCGGGTAGTTCTATTTTTATTTTTTTTTGAGGAACCTCCACACTGTTTTCCAGAGGGGCTGCACCAGTTTACATTCCCACCAACAGTGTAGGAGGGTGCCTATTTCTCCACATCCTCGCCAGTATCTAGAGTCTCCTGATGTGTTCATTTTAGCCACTCTGACCGGCATTAGGTGGCATCTCAGTGTGGTTTTAATTTGTATTTCCCTGATGATAAGTGATGTTGAGCATCATTTCATGTGTCTGTTGCCCATCTGGAGGTCCTCTTTGGAGAAGCGTCTGTTCATGTCTTCTGTCCATTTATTCACTGGATTATTTGTTTTTCGGGTGTGGAGTTTGGTGAGTTCCTTATAGATTTTGGATATTAGCCCTTTATCCGATATGTCATTTACAACTATCTTTTCCCATTCCGTCAGTTGCCTATTTGTTTTGTTGATTGTTTCATTTGCAGTGTAGAAGCTTTTTATCTTGATGAGGTCCCAATAGATCACTTTTGCTTTTGATTCCTTTGCCTTTGGGGATGTGTCAAGTAAGAAATTGCTGCAGCTGAGGTCAAAGAGGTTGTTTCCTGCTTTCTCCTCTAGGGTTTTGATTTTGATGGTTTCCTTCTCACATTCAGGTCCTTCATCCACTTTGAGGTTTATTTTTGGGTACAGTGTAAGAAAGTGGTCTAGTTTCATTCTTCTGCATGTTGCTGTCCAGTTCTCCCAGCACCATCTATTTTTTTTTAATGTTTTATTTATTTCTAGGAGAAAGAGAGAGACAGCGTGAGCAGGGGAGGGTCAGAGAGAGAGGGAGTCACAGACTGAAACAGGCTCCAGGCTCTGAGCTGGCAGTCAGCACAGAGCCCGACGCGGGGCTCAAACCCACGAACCGCGAGATCATGACCCGAGCGAAAGTCGGACGCTTAACCAACTACGCCACCCAGGCGCCCCTCCCAGCACCATCTATTAAAGAGACTGTCTTTTTCCATTGGATACTCTTTCCTGCTTTGTCAAAGATTAATTGGTCATACATTTGTGGATCCAAGTCTGATTCTCTATTCTATTCCATTGGTTTATGTGTCCGTTTTTGTGCCAGTGCTATACTGTCTTGATTACAGCTTTGTAGTAGAGGCTAAAGTCTGAGATGGTGATGCCTCCCGTTTTGGTTTTCTTCTTCAATATTACTTTGGCTATTCAGGGTCTCCTGTGGTTCCATACAAATTTTAGGATTGTTTGTTCTAACTTTGATAAGAATGCTAGTGCAATTTTGGTTGTGATGGCATTGAATGTGTGGATTGCTTTAGGTAGTATTGAAATTTTAACAATATTTATTCTTCTGATCCATGAGCATAGAAGGTTTTTCCATTTCTTTGTGTCTTCTTCAATTTCTTTCATAAGTTTTCTATAGTTTTCAGCATACAGATCTTTTACATCTTTGGTTATGTTTATTCCTAGGTATTTTATGGTTTTTGGTGCAGTTGTGAATGTGATCAGTTTCTTGATTTCTCTTTCCTTTGATTCATGATTGGTGCATAAAAATGTAACCAATTTCTGTACATTGATTTTGGACCCTGCAGCTGCACAGTATTCATTGATCAGTTCTAGCAGACTTATGGTGGAGTCTGTCAGGTATTCCATGTAGAGTATCATGTCGTCTGTGAAAAGTGAAAGTTTGACATCATCTTTGCCAGTTCTGATGCCTTTTATTTCTTTTTGTTGTCAGCTTGATGATGCTAGGATTTCCAACACCATGTTAAACAACAGTGGTGAGAGTGGACATTCCTGTCGTGTTCCTGATCTCAGGGGTAAAGCTCTCCGTTTTTCCCTATTAAGGATGATATTAGCTGTAGGCTTTTCACAAATGGCTTTTATGATGTATAAGTTCCTTCTATCCTGACTTTCTTGAGGGTTTTTATTAAGAAACGTTGCTGTATTGGGGCGCCTGGGTGGCTTAGTCGGTTAAGCGTCTGACTTTCGCTTGGGTCATGATCTCGCGGTTCGTGGGTTCGAGCCCCGCGTCGGGCTCTGTGCTGACTGCCAGCTCAGAGCCTGGAGCCTGTTTCAGTCTGTGACTCCCTGTCTCTGACCCTCCCCTGCTCACGCTGTCTGTCTCTCTCTCTCTCCTAGAAATAAATAAAACATTAAAAAAAATAAAATAAAAAAAAGAAACGTTGCTGTATTTTGTCTAATGCTTTTTGTGCATCTATTGACAGAATCATATGGTTCTTTTCTTTTGTTAATGTGATGTATCACATTGATTGATTTGCAAATATTGAACCAGCCCTGAAATGCTGGAATGAATCCACAGAATCATGGTGAATACTTCTTTTTATATGCTGTTGAATTAGATTTGCTAGTATCTTGTTGAGAATTTTTGCATCCATATTCATCCAGGATATTGGCCTGTAGTTCTCTTTTCTGGGTCTCTGTCTGGTTTGGAAGTCAAAGTGATGATAGCTTCATACATTGTGTCTGGAAGTTTTCCTTCCATTTCTTTTCTTTTTTTTTTCTTTTCTTTTTTTTTTTTTTTTTTTTTTTTTTTTTGGAACAGCTTGAGAAGGATAGGTATTAACTCTGACTTAAATGTCTGACAGAATTTCCCAGGGAAGCCATCTGATCCAGGACTTCTACTTGTTGGGAGAGTTGTTGTTGTTGCTTCCAATATTTATTTTCCAACATACCCCACTGATAATGAAATAATCGGTGGTCGAAATAAAAGGCTCTATGTTTTTGACATAGGCATTCAGTGATAAACCAGGATTTCTTTGTTAAGTTTTGTTGCATATATGCTGAGAGTCATACTGAGGAAAACCTCTGTTCTGCTTTCTTTCTCACTTTCTCGATTTTTTCCTTCTATACTATATAATTCACAGTGTACAATATGTCAACACCCTCTGTTTCTTAAACACACACACACACACACCTTCTTTTGACCTGACATGCACGTCCATCCCCATCCCATATCTCTGCTACCTTTTGCAATAAAATGCCTGGAATAATTCTCTGTACTGCCTGTCTTCAACTTTTCTTTCTCCTTTTTCTCCTAAACATACACTAAGAGGTGTTTACTTCACAATTTCATGCTATCTGCACTTATAAGTATCACTAATGATTTCTGCATTGTTAAATCCAATAAATTGCTCCTAGCTTCATTGCATTTCATTTCTCAACAACATCTACATCTGCTTTCTTATAATATACCTTTCTCACTTAGCTTCAAGATTATCACACTATAGTTTTCTTTATATAAGAGCTGGTTCAGTCTTCTTTGGTGCTTTCCATTCATCTCACAGATTCATCTCTTCTTCCTTGATGATGTTATATGGTTAAATGTCATCTATATGGTATCATAGCAGAAAGATAGTACACTCCAATAAAATTAGAAATAAGAGAAATAACAACTGACATGACAGAAATAAAAAATTTTAAGAGAATATTATACAAAATTATATACAAGTTGGACAACCTAGAAGAAATGGATGAATTTTTAGAAACATATAACTTTCCAAAACTGAATAAAGAAGAAATACAAAATTTGAACAGACCAATTACAAGTAATGAAGTTGGATCAGTAAAGAACAACTCCCAATAAACAAAATTTCAGGACCAAACATTTAAAAGAATTAATGCCTAAAAAAAAAAAAAAAGAATTCATACTTATTGTTACACTATTCAAAAAAAAATACAAGAGGAAAGAAAGCTGATAAATTCTTTCTTTGAGTCCAGCATTGCCTTGATACCAAACCTTGATAAAGATACTACAAAGAAAGAAAACTACACCCCAATATTTCTTTTTCTGTATGTTTATTTATCATTGAGAGACAGAGCATGAGCGGGGGGGGGGCAGAGAGAGGGGGAGACACAGAATCTGAAACAGGCTCCTGGCTCTGAGCTGTCAGCACAGAACCCGATGTGGGGCTGGAACTCAGGAACTGCAAGAGCCGTTGGACGCTTAACCAACTGAGCCACCCAGGTGCCCCTGCACCCCAATATTTCTGATGAAAAAAATCCTCAACAGAATATTTGCAGACAAAATCCAGCAACACATAAAAAAAAAATCATTCACCACAATCAAGTGTGATTTATTCCCAGGATTCAAGGGTAGCTCAACATCTGCAAACCAATCAAAGTGATACATCACATTAACAAGAGAAAGGCTACAAACCATATGACCATTTCAATAGATGAAGAAAAAGCATTTGACAAAGTACAACATCCATTCATAATAAACAGTCTCAACAATGTTGGTTTAGAGGGAACATATCTCAACATAATAAAGGCCATATATGAAAAACCCACAGCTGACATTATACTTAATTATGAAAAACAGAGCTTTATCCTATGGTCAGGAACAAGACAAGGATGTCCTCCCTCACCATTTTGATTCAACATAGTACTGGAAGTCTTAATCATAGCAATCAGACAACCAAAGGAAATAAAAGGTATCCAAGTAAGTAAGGAAGAAGTAAAACTTCCACCATTTGTAGATGACATGATACTCTGTTGAAAACCTGAAAGACTCCACCAAAAAATCGCTGGAACTGATACAGTTCTAAATACAAATTCAGTAAAGTTGCAGGATGCAAAATCAAAGTATAGAAATCTGTTGCATTTCTGTACCCTAATAATGATGTAGCAGAAAATAAATTAAGAAAAAAATCCCATTTACAACTGCACCAAAGAGAATAAAATACCCAGGAATAAACTTAACAACAAGGAGGTGAAAGACAGGAATTCTGAAAACTATAAAACTTTGGGGCCTCTGGGTGGCTCAGTCGGTTAAGCGTCCGACTTCAGCTCAGGTCATGATCTCACAGTTCATTTGTTGAAGCCCTGCGTCGGGCTCTGTGCTGACAGCTCAGAGCCTGGAGCCTGCTTCAGATTCTGTGTCTCCCTCTCTCTCTGCCCTTCCCCCCACTCACACTCTGCCTCTCTCTGTCTCAAAAATAAACATTGCAAATTTTTTTTAAAAAAATATAAAACTTTGATGAAAGAAATCGAAGATGACACAAAGAAATGGAGAGATGTTCATGGATTGGGAAAACCAATATTTTTTTTAATGTCCACACTATTCAAAGCAATCTACAAATTTATCGCATCCCTTTCAAAATAACAGCATTATTCACAGAAGTAGAATAAAGACACCTAAAATTTGTTTGGGACCACAAAAGACCCCAAATAGTCAAAGAAATCTTGAAAAACAACGAATTCAAAGTATCACAATTCCAGATTTCAAGATATACCACAAAGCTGTAGTAGTCAAAACAGTAGGGTACTGGAAGAAGATTAGACACATTGATCAATGGAACAGAATACAGAGCCCAGAAGTAAATCTATGCTTGTATGGTCTATTAAAATCTAACAAAGAAGGCAAGAATACACAAGGGAAAAAAGACAGTCTCTTCCAGAAATAATATTGGGAAAACTGGATAGCAACATGCAAAAGAATGAAACTGGACCATTTTCTTATACCATACACAAAATAAACTCAAAATGAATTAAACACCTAAACGTGAGGGGCGGGTGGGTGGCACAGTCAGTTAAAATGTCCTACTCTTGATTTTGGCTCACAAAATGATTTCATGGTTCAGGAGTTTGAGCCCTGCACTGGGCTCTGTGCTGATAGTGTGGAGCCTATTTGGGATTCTCTCTCTCCTTTTCTCTCTGCCACTCCCTCTTTCTCTCTTCATCTCTCAAAAAATAAATACACTTTAGAAAATACCGAAATGGGAGACCTGAAACCATGCAATTCCAAGAAGAAAACACAGGCAGTAATTTTTTGACATCTGCCATAGAAACATTTTTCTAGATATGTTTTATAGATATAAAGAAAATAACAGAATTAAAGTATTGGGACTACACCAAAGTAAAAAGTAAAAAAAACCCTTCACTTTCAAAAGTGAAGAAAACCATCAAGAAAGCAAAAAGGCAACCTATTGATAGGAGAAGATATTTGTAAATTACATATTTGATAACAGGTTAATATGCAAAAAATATAAAAAGTTTATACAACTTAAAATTATAAAAATAGTCCCATCCTAACTATAGACAACAGTTGGTTACCAGAGGGGAAGGGGTCGAGGGGATGGATGAAATAGGTGAAAGGGATTAAGAGTACACTTATCTTGATGAGCACTGAGTATGGAACTGTTCAATCACTATATTGTACACCCAAAACTAATATAACAGTGTATGTTAACTACACTGGAACTTAAAAACAAACAAAAGGGCATCATGGCACTAAAAAAATTGACTTGAATAATACCATTAAAATGGACAGAGGACATAAACATTTTCCCAAAGATGACATAGAGATAACAGACACATGAAATGATGCTCCACAACATTGATCAGGGAAATGTAAATCAAAACCACAGTAAGATACCACTTCACACCAGTCACATGGCTAGTATTAAAAAGTTAAGAAAAACAAGTCTGGTGAGGATATGAAGAAAAAGAAACCCTCATGCATATTGGTGGGAATGGAAACTTGTGCAGCCATTGTGAAAACAGTATGGAAGTTAATTTAAAAATTAAAAATAGGGGCACCAGGATGGCTCAGTCGGCCCAGGTCATGATCTCACTGTAGTGTGTTCGAGCCCTGCGTCGGGCTCTGTGCTGGCAGCTAGCTCAGAGCCTGGAGCCTGCTTCGGATTCTGTGTCTCCCTCTCTCTCTGACCCTCCCTTGCTCATGCTGTCTCTCTCTCTCTCTCAGAAATAAATAAAACATTAAAAGAAAATTTTAAAAAATTAAAAATAAAATTACCATATTATCCAGTAATTTTCCCACTGGCTATTTATACCCCCCAAAATGAAATCATTAATTAAAACGATTCATGTACTCCTATGTTTACTGAATCATTATATATCACAACTAAAATATGGAAGGAATCCAAGTGACCGTCAATAGATAAGCAGATTTTTTTAAATGGTGTATATATATACACAATGGAATATCACTCAGCCATGAAAGACAATAAAATCTACCCATTTATAATAACATGAATTGGCATAGAGGGTATAATACTAAGTGAAATAAGTCAGGTAACATATGAATTCACTCATGGATTTTAAGAAACACAACATATGAGCTAACAATGAAAAAAAATGACACAAAAAAACAGACATTTAAAGAGGGAGAACACACTGGTGGTTGCCAGAGTGGAGGTGGGTGGAGGGTGGATGAAATAGGTAAAGGGGACTAAGAGTATACTTAACCTGATGAGCACTGGGAAATGTATAGAAGTGTTGAATCATTGTATCATACACTTGAAACTATTATAACACTGAATATCAATTATAACTCAGTATAATAAAGAGAAATTAAGAAAACAGTCCAATTAACAACTGTACCAAACAGAATAAAATATCTACGAATAAATTTAACCAAGGAGGTGAAAAATTGAGGGTGACACAAATGTAAACATACACTATGCTTATAGTTTAGAATAATTAATGTTAAAATATTCATATGATGTAAAGCAATCTACAAATTCAATGCAATTCCTTTCAAAATACCAGTACCATTTTTTTCTTTTGCAGAACTAGAACAGATAATTCTAAAATTTGTATGAAACCACAAAAGACTTTGAATAGTGAAAACAATCTTAAGAAAGAAGAATAAAGCTGGAGGTATCATAATCTAAATTTCATGATATACTACAAATCTGTAGTATTCAAAATAGTATGGTACGGACACAAAAGTGGACACATAGATCAACTAAACAGAATATAGATCCCAGAAATAAACCCACGTCTATATAATCAAGTCCACATCTTTGTGACAACAAAGACAAAGCTATACAATGAGGAAAAGATTTTTTTTCCATAAAAGAATAAAGCTGGATCACTCTCTTATATCACATGCAAAAATAAACCCAAATAGATTAAAGAATTAAATATGAGACCTAAGAATATAAAACTTTTAAAAGAAAATATAAGCAGGAAACTTTTTGTTATTATCCTTAGCAATATATTTATGGATATATTTCCTCAGACCAAGGACAAAAGCAAACATAGACTATTGGGATGAAACCGTAATAAAAAGCTTTTGCACAGCAAAGGAATCCAATAACAAAAAAAGTGTAAGAAGGTGGTCTAGTTTCATTCTTTTGCATGTTGCTGTCCTGTTTTCCCATCAATTTGTTGAAGAGACTGTCTTTTTTTTTTTCTATTGGATATTCTTTCCTGCTTTGGAGAAGATTAACTGACCATATAGTTTTGGGTTCATTTCTGGGTTTCCTATTCTGTTCCATTCATCTATGTGTCTATTTTTGTACCAGTACCATACTGTTTTGATCACAACAGCTTTGCGATATAACTTAACGTTCGGAATTGTGATGCCTCCTAGCTTCGCTTTTCGTTTTCCAGGTTGTTTTGGCTCTTTTGGGTCTTTTGTGGTTTCATAGAAATTTTAAGATTCAAAATGATTTAAGGATTGAATGTGAGACATGAGACATGAAAGCATAAAAATCCTAAAGGAGAACACAGGCAATAACCTCTTCGATCAGCTGTAGCAACTTCTTTCTAGATATGTTGCCTGAGGCAAGGGAAACAAAAGCAAATATAAACTATTGGGATTTCATAAAAATGAAAATTTTCTGCACTGCACAATGAAGGAAACAATAAGTAAAACTAAAAGGCAACCTACAGAATGGGAGAAGATATTTGCAAATGACATATCTGCTCAAGGGTTACTATCCAAAATCTATAAAGAACTTGGAGAATTGAACACCTCTAAAATGAATAATCCAATTAAAAATGGGCAGAAGACACGAATACACATTTTTCCAAAGAAGACAACTGATGTAAAGATGCTCAACATCACTCATCATCAGGGAAATACAAATCAAAACTACAGTGAGATACCACCTCACAACTGTGAGAATGGCTAAAATCAACAGCACAGGAAATAACAGGTGTTGGCGAGGATGTGGAGAAAGGGGAACCTTTGTGCAATGTTAGTGAGAATAGAAACTGGTTCAGCCACCGTGGAAAAGAGTATGGAGGTTTCTCAAAAAGTTAAAAAAAATAGGGGCGCCTGGGTGGCTTAGTCGGTTGAGCGTCCGATTTTCGTTTAGGTCATGATGTCGCGGTTTGTGGGTTCGAGCCCCACGTCAGGCTCTGTGCTGACTGCCAGTTCAGAGCCTGGAGCCTGTTTCAGAGTCTGTGACTCCCTCTCTCTCTGACCCTCCACTGCTCACGCTGTCTCTCTCTCTCTCTCCTAGAAAAAAAAAGTTAAAAAAATAGAAGTACCCTACAATCCAGCAATTGCAGTACTAGAATTTTACCCAAAGAATACAAAAATACTAACTGAAGGAACTTAACGGAGGACTGTGGGGGAGAAGAAGGGGGGAAATAGTGGGGGAGGGGGAGAGAGGCAAACCATGAGAGACTCTTGAATGCTGAGAACAAACTGAGGACTGATGGGTGTGGGGGGGAGGGGGGATGGGCATGGAGGGGGGCACTTGTGGGGATGAGTACTGGGCGTTATATGGAAACCAACTTGAGAATAAACTATTTGTAAAACGAAACAAAACAAATACTAACTGAAAGGAATATATGCATTCTGATGTTTATTGCAGCAATATTTGCAATGGCCAAATTATGGAAACAGCCCAAATGTCTAATTAATGGATAAAGAAGATATGATATACATATATACACAATGGAATATTACTCAGCCATAAAAAGAATGAAATCTAACCATTTGCAATGACTTAGATGGAGCTAGAGAGTAATGTGCTAAGCAAAATAAGTCACTCAGAGAAAGTCAAATACTGTATGATTTCACTCATATGTGGAATTTAAGAAATAAAACAAATAAGCAACGGGCAAAAGAGAGAGAGAGAGATGGGCAAACAAAGAAACAGACACTTAACTATAGACAACAAAGTGATGGTTACCAGAGGGGCAGTGGGTGAGGGGATGGGTTAAATAGGTGATGGGAATTAAGGAGTACAGTTGGCTTTAAATAGCACTGGGTGTAGTATGTAAGTGTTGAATCACTTGAAACTAATATTACACTGTATGTTAACTGAAATTTAAATAAAAACGTAAAAAATTGGGGTGCCTGGGTGGCTTAGTCGGTTAAGCGTCCGACTTTCGCTTAGGTCATGATTTCGCGGTTCGTGGGTTCGAGCCCCGCGTTGGGCTCTGTGCTGACTGCCAGCTCAGAGCCTGGAGCCTGTTTCACTCTGTGACTCCCTCTCTCTCTGACCCTCTCCTGCTCATGCTCTCTCTCTCTCTCCTAGAAATAAATAAAACATTTAAAAAAAAAACTTAAAAAATTTTGCTACCATCTGTCCTCATACAACACTATTACAACATCATTGAATATATTCCCTATGCTGTAACTTTTATGTGTGTGTGTGTGTGTGTGTGTGTGTGTGTGTGTGTGTGTGTGTGTACCACATCTTCCACTTGGATTACTTCCCTATCTTAGGAATTGTAAACTATGCTCTAATAAACAAAGGGGTGTATATATCTTTTCAAATTAGTGTTTTAATTCTATTTGGGTAAATACCCAGTAGTGGTATTATTGAATCATACAATATTTCTATTATTAACTTTTTAAGAAAATTCCATACTGTTTTCCACAATGGCTGTACTAATTGACACTTCCATTGGGGCTCTTTTTTCTCTTCTTTCTTGCAACATTATTTCTTGTCTGTTTGATTCTGGATATTCTGATAGCTCATTGTGGTTTTGATTTGCAATTCCCTCATGATTAGTGATTTTGAACATCTTTTCATGGGTCTCCTGGCCATCTGTATGAGGAAGACATAACAATTGTAAACAATTACCCTCCTAATAACCGATCCTCAAAATTCAGGAAACAAAAATGAACAGAATTGGAGGGAGACACAGTTCTTCAGTAGATAGGGAGCTTTAATATTCTATTTTCTATCATGGATAGAGTAACCAAACAGGAAATAAATAAAGAAAGTACTCAACCAACTCAATGGACCAAATAAACTTAACAGACACATGAAGTACACTCTATTCTCTCATATGCATATGAAACATTCCTTTTTGTTTTTTTTTTTAAATAGTTTATTGTCAAGTTGGTTTCCATATAACACCCAGTGCTCATGCCCACAAGTGCCCCCCTCCATGCCCATCTCCTCCCTCCCCCTCACACCCATCAGCCCTCAGTTCTCAGCATTAAAGAGTCTCTCATGGTTTGCTTCTCTCCCTCTCCCCCACTATATCCCCCCTTCTTCTCCCACAGGATCCTTCGTTAAGTTCCTCTTAATCCTCCTATATGTGCAAACATATGGTATTTGTCCTTCTCTGCCTGACTTATTTCGCTCAGCATAACACCCTCAAGGTCCATCCATGTTGCCACACATGGCCAGATTTCATTGTTTCTCATTGCCATGTAGTATTCTATGGTATAGATAAACCACATCTTCTTGATCCATTCGTCCGTTGATGGACACTTAGGCTCTTTCCATGTTTTAGCTATTGTTGAGAGTGCTGCTATGAACAATGGGGTACATGTGCTCCTATGCCTCAGCATTTCTGTATCCCTTGTGTAAATTCCTAGCAGTGCTATTGATGAATCATAGGGGAGTTCTGTTGTTAATTTTTTGAGGAACCTCCACACCATTTCCGAGAAGGGCTTCACCAGTTTACATTCCCACCAACAGTGTAAGAGGGTGCCCGTTTCTCCACATCCTCGCCAGCATCTAGTGTTCTTTGATTTGCTCATTTTCGCCACTGTGACTGGCGTGAAGTGGTATCTCAGTGTGGTTTTGACGTGTATTTCCCTGATGAGGAGGGATGCTGAGCATCATTTCATATGTCTGTTGGCCATCTGGATGTCCTCTTTGGAGAAGTGTCTGTTCATATCTTCTGCCCATTTCTTCACTGGTTTATTTGTTTCTCGGGTGTGGAGTTTGATGAGTTCCTTACAGATTTTGGATATTAACCCTTTATCTGACATGTCATTTGCAACTATCCTTTCCCATTCCACAGGTTGCCTATTACTTTTATGGATTGTTTCCTTTGCCATGCAGAAGCTTTTAATCTTGATGAGGTCCCAATCATTTATTTTTGCTCTTGATTCCCTTGCTTTTGGGGATGTGTTAAGTAAGAAGTTGCTGCGGTGGAGGTCAGGGAGGTTGTTTCCTGCTTTCTCCTCTAGGGTGTTGATAGTTTCCTGTCTCACATTCAGGTCCTTTATCCGTTTTGAGTTTATTTTGGTGTATGGTGTGAGAAATTGATCTAGTTTCAATCTTTTGCATGTTGCTGTCCAGTTCTCCCAGCACCATCTGTTAAAGAGGCTGTCTTTTTCCATTGGGTTTTCTCTCCTGCTTTATCAAAGATTAGTTGGCTGTATACCTTTGGGTTCAGCTCTGAGTTCTCAATTCTGTTCCATTGGTCTATGTGTCTGTTTTTGTGCCAATACCATACTGTCTTGATGACAGCTTTGTAGTAGAGGCTAAAGTCTGGGATGGTGATACCTCCCGTTTTGGTTTTATTTTTCGGTATTACGTTGGCTATTCGGGGTCTTTTGTGGTTCCATACAAATTTTAGGATAGTTCTAGTTTTTAGAAGTATGCTGGTGCAATTTTGATTGAGATTGCTTTGAATGTGTAGATTGCTTTGGGTAGTAATGGCATCTTAACTATATTTATTCTTCCTATCCATGAGCAAGGAATGTTTTTACATTTCTTTGTGTCTTCAATTTCTTTCATAAGTTTTCTATAGTTTTCATCATACAGATCTCTTGTATCCTTGGTTAGGTTTATTCTGAGGTATTTTATGGTTTTTTGTGCAACTGTGAATGGGATCAGTTTCTTGATTTCTCTTTCTGTTGCTTCATTATTGGTCTATAAGAATGCAACCGATATCTGTACGTTGATTTTTTAACCTGCACCTTTGCTGAATTCTTGGGTCCGTTCTAGTAGGCTTCTGGTGGAGTCTGTTGGGTTTTCGATGTAGAGTATTATGTCGTCTGCGAGAAGTAAAATTTGATTTACTCTTTGCCAATTCTGATGCCTTTTATTTCCTTCTGCTGTCTGATGGCTGATGCTAGGACTTCCAGCACTATGCTAAACAACAGTGGTGAGAGTGGACATCCCTGTCGTGTTACTGATCTCAGGAGGAAAGCTCTCACTTTTTCCCCGTTGAGGATGATGTTTGCTGAAGGCTTCTCATAGATGGCTTTCATGATGTTTAAATAGGTTCCTTCTATCCCGACTTTCTCTAGAGTCTTTATTAAGAAGGGATAGTGTATTTTGTTAAATGCTTTTTCTGCATCTATCGACAGGATCATATGGTTTTTATCTTTTCTTTTGTTGATGTGATGGATCACATTGATTGATTTGCGAATGTTGAACCAGCCCTGTAACCCAGGAATGAATCCCACTTGATCTTGGTGGATCATTCTTTTTATGTGCTGTTGGATTAAATTTGAAAGGATCTTGTTGAGTATTTTGGATCCATATTCATCAAGGATATTGGCCTGTAGTTCTCTTTTTTTGCTGGGTCTCTGTCTGGCTTGGGAAGCAGTGATGCTGGCTTCATAAAATGAGTCTCGAAGTTTTCCTTCGATTTCTATTTTTTGGGTTAGCTGGAGGGGAATTGTTATTAATTCTGTTTTAAACGTCTGGTAGAATTCCCCAGGGAAGCCATCAGGTCCAGGGCTCTTATTTGTTGGGAGATTTTCGATCACTGATTCGATTTCTTCACTAGTTATGGGTGTGTTCAGATTCTCTATCTCTTCCCATGTGAATTTCGGTGAGTGTGTGTTTAGGAATCTGTCCATTTCTTCTAAGTTGTCCAATTTGTTGGCGTATAATTTTTCATAGTATTCCCTGATGATTGCTCGTATTTCTGAGGGGTTGGTTGTAGTAAGTCCATTTTCATTCATGATTTTGTCTATTTGGGTGCTTTCTCTTTTCTTTCTGAGAAGCCTGGCTAGAGGTTTGTCAATTTTGTGTATATTATCAAAAAACCAACTCTTAGTTTCATTGATCTGTTCAGTTGTTTCTTTGATCCCTATATTGTTTATTTCTGCTCTGATTGTTACTGTTTCTCTTCTGCTGAGTATGGGCCCTTTTTGTTGCTCTGCCTCTAGTTCCTTGAGGTGAGCTGTTAGATTTTGGACTTGCGCTTTTTCTAATTTTTTGAAATATGCCTGGAGTGCAATGTACTTCCTCTCAGGACTGCCTTTGCCGCATCCCATAGATTTTGGATTGTTGTGTTTTCATTTTCATTTGTTTCCACATATTTTTTAATTTCCTCTCTAATTGATTCGCCCATTCACTCTTTAGTAGGGTGTTCTTTAACCTCCATGTTTTTGGAGGTTTTCCAGACTTCTTCCTGTGATTGATTTCAAGTTTCAAAGCATTACGATCTGACAGTGTGCATGGTATGATCTCAGTTCTTTTATATTTATTGAGGGCTACTTTATGCCCCAGTATGTGATCTATCTTGGAGAATGTGCCATGTGCACTTGAGAAGAAAGTAAATTCCCTGGCCTCAGGATGTAGAGTTGTAAATATATCTGCGAGATCCATCTGGTCCAATGTGTTTTTCAAGTCCATTATTTCTTTAGTGATTTTCTGTCTGGTTGACTTATCCATTGCTTTAAGTGGAGTATTAAAGTCCCCTGCTATTAGCACATTCTTATCTATAAGCTTGTTTCTGTTTGTGATTGTTTTAAATATTTAGGTTCTCCCATATTCGTTTCATAGACATTTATGATTGTTAGTTCTTCCTGATGGATAGGCCCTGTAATTATTATGTAATGCCCTTCATCATCTCTTGTTATTGCCTTTAATTTAAAGTCCAGTTTGTCTGATATAAGTATAGCTACTCGGCTTTCTTTTGATTTCCAGTAGCATGTTATATACTTCTGCATCCCCTTACTTTTAATCTGAAGGTATTTTCCAGTCTAAAATGAGTTTCTTGTAGACAGCAAATAGATGGATTTTGTTTTTTTATCCATTCTGCTACCCTATGTCTTTTGATTGGAGCATTCAGCCCATTTACATTCAGTGTTATTATTGAAATATGTGGGTTTAGAGTCTTTGTATCCTTTGTAGGGTTCATGTTAGTGGTGGTGTCTCTGGTATCTTTATTCTTTGCAACATTTCCTTCAGAGTGTCCCCCTCAGGATTTCTTGTAGGGATGGCTTAGTTGTGACAAATTCTTTCAATTTGTGTTTATTTGCAAGGACTTTTACCTCTCCTTCTATTTGAATGACAGGCTTGATGGATAGAGGATTCTTGGCTGCATATTTTTTTCTGTTCATCACATTGAAGATCTCCTGCCATTCCTCTGGCCTGCCAAATTTCAGTAGATAGGTCTGTCACCACTCTGATAGGTTTCTGTTTGTAGTTAGGCCCCTTCTATCCCTAGATGCTTTCAAAATTCTCTTTGTCCTTGTATTTGGCCATTTTTACTATGATATGTCGTGCCGAAGATCAATTCAATACGTCTGAGGGGAGTCCTCTGAGCTTCTTGTATTTCCACATTTACTTCCTTCCCCAGGTCGGGGAAGTTCTCTGCTATAATTTGTTCCAGGACTCCTTCAGCACTTTTCTCTCTCTCTTCCTCTTCTGGGATTCCTATGATATGGATATTGTTGCCTTTGACCGTATCGCTGAGCTTTCGAATCTTCTTTCATATTCTTGGATCATTTTGTCTCTTTTTTTCCTCAGTTTCCTCTTTTTCTGTAATGGTGTCTTCTAAATCACTTATTCTCCTTTCTGCCTCCTCTATCCGTGCATTGGAGGCCTCTAATTTATTATGTATCTCATTTACTGCATTTTTTAATTCATCATGCTTATTCTTATTCTCCATGTTTTCTGTAGCCATAGATTCTTTGATGTCCCCTATGCTTTTTTCAAGAACAGCTATTAATTTTATGATTGTTATTCTAAAATCTTGTTAGTTATGCTGCTTATGTCTGTTTTGAGCAGTTCATTAGCTGTCAGTTCTTGGAATTTCTTTGGAGGAGAGCTCTTTCATTTCGTCATTTTAATTAGCTTTCTGCCCCTTATTAGTTTTAAAGACTTGTTATGCTCTCTGCACCTTTGAGCCCTGCTGTATCCAGGAAGGCTATTTGACTCTCCAGGTCCTATCCTTTCGGAGAGTGTTATTTTTTTTTTTTTAATGGTATCTCTTGGTCTCTCTTGTTGAGACCTTGGTTATTTTATTTTCCTAGTCATAATGATATTTGGGACTCTCCACCTTGTGTACTTTGGCTTGTTTCTTGAGGTAGCCCTGGAGAAGAAAACAGACAGACAGACAGGGAGCAGAGGCACACAAACGCACAGTCAAATCCGACAAACATGCAAACCGAGAGGGAAAATGAAAAAGTTAAGAGGAAAGACGGAGGAGGGAAGGCGAATAATAGAGAACAAAAAATACATAAAAAGGTCAAAAAGAAGAAAAGGAAAGGAAAAAAGAAGAAAACCGATGGACAAAGAACGGTTTAAAGCATATATCCGGATATCCCAGCTACAATTAAATAGCTGAGTGTATGCGGTGTTGAAAAGCATAGAGAGAGAGAAGACCGGGCAGGGATGAGGCAAAATTGGAAATAGAATGAACAGGCAGAAGGGTTAAGAAGCTTTTATTAAAGAACTAAAGGGTGGAATATAGTTGGATAGGTGAGAGAAGGATGTTGATGTTATCCAGAGAAACTATATAGTCTAATTACTCCTGAGAGAAAGAGATGAAAAAGTAGGTAGGTGTAGAATTTACATCAACAGAATGGACTAAATGTGACTGTTTAAGCAAGCCAGTGACCAGAGTTAATCAGGTTAGTGTTCTGGGGGAAAGAAAAAAAAGAAAAAAAGAGGGGGTGTGGGCAGCTCTCAAGCAGGGATGGGCGTGGTGTGATCCAATTCGTCAGGCGGGAGTTCTGCCTTGGTGGTTCTGGGGAGAAGAGTGGTGGCCCTCCCATCCTTCTTGAGCCAAGCACTGCACCTCGCTTTTTTGGGTGTGTAAACTTCCCCGGTCTGGGGGTGCAGCCAAAGTGGGTTGTGCTCTTTAACCCAGGCTAGGCCTAGTTTCCAAATCCCAGTCTGTGCCCCCCACTGAAATTGCCATAGACACAACCTTGCATGTGATCCCCTCAGGGCAATTCCAAGCCTCCTGCCTAGCCCTGTGGGTGGAGCCAGAATAACGGCTACCTTCTCCTCCAGGTCAGGTTGGTGAGCAAGGTCGGAGTTTCCCTGGGAGGCGCACTGGGCCCGCTGGAGAGAGAGAAACCATGTCCCTCTGTGTCTCGTCACTTGAAACACGAACTCGTGGGCACATCTCCTAGTTTTTAAGCTCTTTGCCTTCCCTCTAGAGGTCCAGCCAGCCAGGAGTGGGGAGGCCCGGTATGCGGGCACGGCTCCTCCAGGAGTCTGCCCAGCCAGGAGCACAATGGCGCGGTAGGTGCGCAGCTCCTCTAAGCGTCCAGCTAGCCAGGAGCACAAAGAAGTGGTCAGCGGGCAGCCCCTCCGGGATGAGTTGGCACGCAGGGATTTGGCGCGCACGGTCTTTCTGTGGCCCAAGTGGAGGTTTTTCTGTTTCCCAGCGACAGGAACCGTGTCTTGAGTGGTTTCAGACTCTCTCTTTTTCCCCTCTCACTCTCCGCAGAGGGGGATTGCCCCCGTCCCTGGAGTGTCTGATCCCGGCCCGATTTTATCTTCTCCAGTTCGCACTCACCTTAGAAGGCTTTCTCAGTGGATTCTGTGTCCTTTTTCTCCCAATCTCTTGGGTTCTGTAAGGTTTCCTGTGGCTTCAGATCTTTTCTGTGTGAGATATGGGGGCGAGTGTAATGTATGGAGCTCCCTACTTCTCCACTGTCTTGCCCTCTTCGCATATGGAACATTCTGCAGGATAGAGAACATATTAAGCCACAAAACAAGTCTCATTTGTTATAAAAAGATGGATATCATACAAAGTATAGTAACTGATGACAACAGGATAAAGGCAGAATCCAATAACAGAAGGAACTAGAAAATTCACAAATATATTAAAATTAAACAATACTCTTAAACAACCGGTGGGTCAAAGAAGGAATCCCAAGGGAAATTAGAAAACACCTAATTTCAGAGACAAGTGTAAATGAAAACACAACATATAAAAATAATGAGGTGTGAGATAACAATTCTCAGGGAAATTTATGGTTGTAAATGTCTATACATCAAAAAACAATAGAGAGTGGCACCTAGATGGCTCAGTTGGATACGCGTCCGACTTTGGCTCAGGTCATGATGTCATGGTGCGTGGGTTCGAGCCCTGCGTCAGGCTTTGTGCTGACAGCTAACTCAGAGCCTGGAGCCTGTTTCAGATTCTGTGTCTCCCTCTCTCTCTGACCGTCCCCTGCTTATGCTGTCTCTCTTTCTCTCTCAGAAATAAAACAAAAAAACAGAATAGGGATCTCAAATCAATAATGTAACTTCAACCCTGAAGGAACCATGAAAGGAAGAGTGAACTACCCCAAAGCTAACAGAAAAAAGGAAATAATAAAGATAAAAGTGGTGATAAAATAAAGATTAAGCAAACAATAAAGAAAATAAATGAAAAAAAAAAGATTCTTTGAAAGAAAAGCAAAATCACCAAGTGGTTAGCTAGACTGAAAAAAAGAAGAGAAGACATAAATAATTAAATGAGAAATAAAAGTGGCAACCTTACTACTGACTTTAACAAAATTATTATAACAAAACAGGATGAAAAATTGTACACCAAATTAGATAACAGAAAAATGGACAAATCCTTTGAAATACACAACTTACCTAAACTAACTCACGAAATAGAAAATCTCAATAGACCCATAACAAGTAAAGAGATAGAATACTAATATAAAACCCCCAACAAAATAAAGTCCTGAATTATTACCATTACAAATTACACATCAATATCCTTTATGAATATAGATGCAAAAGTTTTCAACAACATATTAGCAAACCAAATCCAGTAGCATATTAAAGGATCATTCACCATGAGCAAGTGGAATTTATCTCAGATATGCAAAGACGTTTCAAGAAGGAAATCAATCAATATAAAATATAACATTGATAGAGCAAAGGAAGGAATCCTCATTATCATCTTAATTGATTCAGGAAAGGCATTTGACGAAATCCAACACACTTTCATGATAACCCCTCTCAGAAAACTAGGAATAGAGGGGAAATTTCTCAACATAAGAAAGGGCATTTATCGGAACCTCACAGCTAACATCATACTCAGTGTTGAAACAATGAAAACCGTACTTTCTTTTTTGCTTTTGTTTCCTTGCCCAGGAGACATTTCTAGGAAGAAGTTGCTATGGCCGAGGTGAAAGAGGTTGATTTTTGTGTTCTCCTCTTGGATTTTAATGGTGTTCCATCTCACATTTAGGTCTTTCATCCATTTTGAATTTATTTTGGTGTGAGAACGTGGCCCAGCTAAGTAGGTTTTGAGGGTTCAAAGTCCTTTTTCCGTTTTGCAGTGTTTCTGTTCTTGTCATTAAAAGTTGGTGATATGTCTGGAAATATAATTCTATCAATATTATTTTTGGTATTCTATGAATAAACACCAGTCCCTGAAATCTCTTTCATTAAGCCCCTTTTCACCCTGGTCTTCTTTGGGGAAGTTTGTATATTAGTCTTTACATTTCTTAAAACCCCTATTGTGTGATGAAGATATTCTCCTAGGCACACCTTTAAAGTCTTCAAAGTGCCTTTGTCCACCTTAATATTCTGAGGCACATTTTGTCTTTCTCATGCTTTAACAAAGAATTTAGAGATATAGCTTCAGCTTCACCTTGAGACCATATTTTCCTGGCAGAATCTTGGATTTTCTCTTTACTCAGAAGCCATAATTTAAACATAGTTGGCCGTCAGGAGATACTAAAACATTTCCAAACCATTAGGTCTAAACTCCTTTGTGATTAATACTCCTTTTAATTTCTTCTTTCACATTTTATTATAAGCATCAAAAAACCGGGCAACAACTTTATCACCTTACGTATTTTCTTCTTTCCTTGTTATTTCAGACACCAATGTTAATAAACTGTTATTTTAATTGGGATACAAGTTCTTTATCAGATATGTAATTTTCATTTATTTTTTCCCAGTCTCTAGATTGACATTTTTTTTCTTAGTGATGTTTTCTTTAATGTCATAACTGACATAGATATTAGCATAATTGACAGGTAGAATTGACATAGAATAAAGTATATATGTTTAAAATGTACAATTTGGTAAGTTTTTACATGTGTGAAACTATCATATTCAAGATAATGAGCACATCTATTATCAGGAAAAGTGCTCTCTTGTGCATTTTTTATTTTATTTTTTTATTTTATTTTTTTATTTCTAGGAGAGATAGAAAGAGAGTGTGAGCAGGGGAGGGTCAGAGAGAGAGGGAGTCACAGACTGAAACAGGCTCCAGGCTCTGAGCTGGCAGTCAGCACAGAGCCCGACGCGGGGCTCGCACCCACGAACTGCGAGATCATGACCTAAGCGAAAGTCGGACGCTTAACCGAGTAAGCAACCCAGGCGCCCCTCTTGTGCATTTTTAATGCCTTCAACAACACCCCCACATCTCCACTGGTAACCGTTGACCCATTTTTTATCACTATAGTTCTCATTTAAAAAATTATATAAGTAGAAAACAATGTACCCAAAGAAAATAAAAACTCTAATTTGAAAAGATTTATGCAGTCCTATGTTTCTTGCAGCATTATTTACAGTAGCCAAGATATGGAAGCAACCCATGTCCATGAATGAATAAAGATGTGGTATATACATACAATGGTATATTACTCAGTCATAAGAAAGAATGAGATATTGCCATTTGCAACAACATGGATAGATTTGCAGGGTATAGTGCTAAGTGAAATGTCAGTCAGAAAGACAAATACCATATGATTTCACTCACATGTGGAACTTAAGAAAAAAACACAAGTGAACAAAGGAAAAAGAGAAACGGGCGCCCGGATGACTCAGTCATTTAAATGTCTGACTCTTGATCTCAGGGTCATGAATTCATCCTGCATTGAGGTGGTCATTAATGGTTGTGAAGCCTACTTAAAAGAAAGAGACAGAGAGAAGAAACAAAATATCAGACTCTTATATAGAGAACAAATTGGTGGTTGCCCAAGGGAAGGTGGTTGGATTTATAGGTGAAGAGGATTAAGAGTACACTAATGATGGTACAGAGCAATCTATAGAATTGTTGAATCATTACTTGTACACCTGAAACTAATATAACATTGCATGTTAATTATAAATAAATAAATAAATAAATAAATAAATAAATGGAATAGTACAAAATATATTCATTTTTCATTCAGCTCTTTTTAAAAATTCTTTTCTTAAAAATGTAAATTCAAGTTAGTTAACATATAGTGGAATAATGATTTCAGGAATAGAAATTAGTGGTTCATCACTTAAATATAACACCCAGTGCTCATCCCAAAAAGTGTCCTCCTTAATGCCCTTTGCCAATTTAGCTCATCCCCCACCAATACACCTTCACCAATCCTGTTTGTTCTCCATATTTAAGAGTCTTGCATGTTTTGTCCCCTTCCTTGTTTTTATATTACTTTTGCTTCCCTTTATGTTCATCTGTTCCATATATGAGTAACATCACATGCCATTTGTCTTTCTCTGACTTCTTTTGGTTAGCATAATACACTCTAGTTCCATCCACGTTGCTGAAATTGGCAAGCTTTTATTCTTTTTTGATTGCTCAGTAATATTCCATTGTGTATATATATCACATCTTCTTTATCCATTCATCATTCAATGGACATTTGGGCTCTTTCCATACTTTGGCTATTGTCGATACTGCTGCCATAAACATTGAGGTGTATGTACACCATTGAATCAGCATTTTTGTATCCTTTGGATAAATACCTAGTAGGGCAATAGCTGGGTCATAGGGTAGTTCTATTTTTAGTTTCTTGAGGAACCACTATACTGTTTTCCAGAGTAATTTGAACCAGTTTGCATTTTCAAGAGCAGTGCAAAAAGGTTCCCTTTTCTCCAGATCCTCACCAACATCTGTTGTTGCCTAACTTGTTAATTTTAGCCATTCTGACAGGTGTGAGATATCTCATGATGGTTTTGATTCGTCTTTCCCTAATGATGAGTGATGTTGAGCATTTTTTCATGTGTCTGGATGCCATCTGGATGTCTTCATAGAAAAGTGTCAATTCATGTCTTTTAGCCATTTCTTCACTGGATTAATTTTTTTGGGGGGTGTTAAGTTTGATAAGTTCTTTATAGATTTTGAATACAAACACTTTATCCAATATGTCATTTGCAAATATCTTCTCCCATTCTGTTGGTTTCTTTTAGTTTTGCTGATTGTATCCTTCACTGCGCAGGAGCTTTCTGTCTTTATGAGGTCCCAGTAGTTCATTTTTGCTTTTGTTTCCCTTGCCTCTGGAGACATGTCAAATAAAAATTTGATGCAGCCAAGGTCAAAGAGGTTGTTGCCTATTTTCTCTAGGATTTTGATGGCTTTCTGTCTTATTTTTAGGTCTTTCATCCATTTTGAATTTATTTTTGTTTATATTGTAAGAAAGTGGCCCAGGTAAATTCTTCTACATGGTGCTGTCCAGTTTTCCCAAAACCATTTCCTGAAGAGATGGTCTTTCTTCCATTGGATATTCTTTCCCACTTTGTCAATATGTTTGTGGGTCCATTTCTGGGTTCTCTATTCTGTTCCATTGATCTCTGTGTCTGTTTTGTGTCAATACCATACTGTCTTGATAATTACAGCTTTGTAATACAGCTTGACGTCTGGAATTATGATGTCTCCAGTTTTGCTTTTCATTTTTAGAATCTTTGTCCATTCAGGGTCTTTTCTGGTTCCATACAAATTTAAGGATTGTTTTCCTACTTCTGTGAAGAATGCTACTGTTATTTTGATAGGTATTCATTTAATACGTAGATTCCTTTGAGTACTATAGACATTTTATTTTTATTTATTTATTTTTTTATTTTTTTAATGTTTCATTTTTATTTCTAGGAGAGAGAGAGAGAGAGAGAGACAGCGTGAGCAGGAGAGGGTCAGAGAGAGAGGGAGTCACAGACTGAAACAGGCTCCAGGCTCTGAGCTGGCAGTCAGCACAGAGCCCGACGCGGCTCGAACCCACGAACCGCGAGATCATGACCCAAGCGAAAGTCGGATGCTTAACCGACTAAGCCACCCAGGCGCCCCTAGACATTTTAACAATATATGTTCTTCCAATCCATGAGCATGGAATATTTTTCAATTTTTTGGTGTCTTCATTTCTTTCATAAACTTTTAATAGCTTTCATTGTATAGAATTTTTACCTCTTTGGTTAGGTTTACTCCTAGGTATTTTATGGTTTTTGGTGAAACTGTAAATGGGATCAATTCCTTGATTTCTATTTCTGCTTCATTATTGGTGTGTAAAAATGCAACCGATTTCTGTACGTTGATTTTGTACCTTAGTAGGGTTCTGGTGGAGTCTGTCGGGTTTTCTATGTAGTGTATCATGTCATCTGCAAAAAATGAAAGTTTGATTTCTTCTTTGCCAATTCTGATGATTTCCTTTTGTTTCTTTGATTTCCTTTTGTTGTCTGATGGCTGATGCTAAGACTTCCCGCACTATGTGAAACAACCGTGGTGAGAGTGGACATCCCTGTCGTGTTCATGATCTCAGGGGGAAAGCTCTCCATTTTTCCCCATTGAGGATGATGTTAACCGAAGGCTTCTCATAGATGGCTTTTATGATGTTTAAGTAAGTTCCTTCCATCCCTACTTTCTCGACGGTCTTTATTGAGAAGGGATGCTGTATTTTGTCAAATGCTTTTCCTGCATCTATCGACAGGATCATATGGATTTTATCTTGTCTTTTGTTGATGTGATGTATCACATTTATTGATTTGCGAATACTGCACCAGCCCTCTAACCCAGGAATGAATCCCACTTGGTCTTGGTGGATAATTCTTTTTATGTTCTGTTGGATTCCATTTGCAAGTATCTTGTTGAGGATTTTTGCATCTGTATTCATCAGGGATATTGGCCTGTAGTTGTCCTTTTTTGCTGGGTCTCTGTCTGGTTTGGGAAGCAGAGTGATGCTGGCTTCATAAAATGAGTCCGGAAGTTTTCCTTCCATTTCTAATTTTTTGGAATAGCTTAAGAAGAATGGGTATTAATTCTGTTTTAACTGTCTGGTAGAATTCCTCAGGGAAGCCATCTGGGCCAGGGCTCTTACTGGGAGATTTTTGATCACTGATTCAATTTCTTCACTAGTTATGGGTCTGTTCAGATTTTCTATCTCTTCCCGTGTGAATTTTGGTAGTGAGTGTGTGTTTAGGAATTTGTCCATTTTTTCTAAGTTGTCCAGTTTCTTGGCATATAATTTTTCATAGTATTCCCTGATAATTGCTTGTTTTTCTGATGGGTTGGTTGTAATAAGTCCATTTTCATTCATGATTTTCTCTATTTGAGTGCTCTCTCTAGTCTTTTTCAGAAGCCTGGCTAGAGGTTTGTCAGTTTTTACTTTTTTAAAACACCAAATCTTGGTTTCATTGATCTAGTCAACTGTTTTTTTGGTTTCTATATTGTTTATTTCTGTCCTGATTTTTATTATTTCTCTTCTTCTACTGGGGTTGGGGTGCTCTTGTTGCTCTGCCTCTAGTTCCTTTAGGTGCGCTGTTAGATTTTGCACTTGCACGTTTTCTAATTCATTCAGATAGGCCTGGAGTGCAATTTACTTTCCTCTGAGGACTGCCTTTGCCACATCCCATAGAGTTTGGATTGTTGTATTTGCATTTTCATGTGTTTCCATATATATTTTTTTCTTCTCTAATTGCCTAATTGGCCAATTCGTTCTTTAGTAGGGTGTTCATTAACCTCCATGTTTTTGGAGGTTTTCCAGGCTTCTTAATGCGATTGATTTCAAGTTTCATAGCATTGTGATCTGAAAGTGTGCTTTTATATTTATATTTTTATAAATTATATTTATGGAGGGCTGCTTTATTTGTCATCTATCTTAGAGAATGTGCCATGTGCATTTGAGAAGAAAGTGAATTCCATGGCCTCAGGATGTAGAGTTGTAAATATATCTGTCAAATGCATCTCTTCCAATGTGTCATTCAAGTCCATTTGTCTTTAGTGATTTTCTGTCTAGTTGTTGTATCCATTGCTGTAAGTGGAGTATTAAAGTCCCCCGTTGACCTCATCAAAATTAAAAGCTTCTGCACAGCAAAGGAAACAATCCATAAAACTAGTAGGCAACCAATGGAATGGGAAAAGATAGTTGCAAATGAGATATCAGATAAAGGGTTAATATCCAAAATCTATAAGGAATTCATCAAACTCCACACCCGAAAAACAACCCAGTAAAGAAATGGGCAGAAGATAAGACAGACACTTCTCCAAAAGGACATCCAGATGGCCAACAGACACAGGAAACGATGCTCAGCATCCCTCCTCATCAGGGAAATACAAATCAAAACCACACTGAGATACCACCTCACGCCAGTCACAGTGGCTAAAATGAGCAAATCAGAGAACTCTAGATGCTGGCGAGGATGTGGAGAAACGGGCACCCTCCTACACTGTTGGTGGGAATGTAAACTGGTGAAGCCCCTCTGGAAAACAGTGTGGAGGTTCCTCAAAAAATTAACACTAGAACTCCCCTAAGACCCAGCAATAGCACTGCTAGGAATTTACCCAAGGGATACAGAAATGTTGATGCATAGGAGCACATGTACCCCAATGTTCATAGCAGCACTCTCCACAATAGCTAAAACATGGAAAGAGGCTAAGTGTCCATCAACAGATGAATGGATCAAGAAGATGCGGTTTATCTATACCATGGAATACTACATGGCAATGAGAAACAATGCAATCTGGCCATGTGTAGCAACATGGATGGACCTTGAGGGTGTTATGCTGAGCGACATAAGTCAGGCAGAGAAGGACAGATACCATATGTTTGCATGTACAGGAGGATTAGGAGGAACTTAACGGAGGACCATGAGGGAGAAGAAGAGGGGAAATAGTGTGGGAGAGGGAGAGAGGCAAACCATGAGAGACTCTTGAATGCTGAGAACAAACTGAGGACTGATGGGTGTGAGGGGGAAGGAGGAGATGGACATGGAGGAGGGCACTTGTGAGGATGAGCACTGGGTGTTATATGGAAACCAACTTGACAATAAACTATTTGTAAAAAAAAAAAACTGCTATAGAGTACTGAGCATATGGTTCTTCATATCTAGGAATAAATAAAATAAAAATAAAGTCCCCTGCTATTAGCATATTCTTATCAATAAGAGTGTTTCTACTTGTCATTGTTTTCTGTATGTAAGTGCTCCCATATTTGGTGCGTAGACATTTATAATTGTTAGCTTTTCCTGATGGATAGACCCTGTAAAGCCCTTCTTAATCCCTTGTTAGTGCATTTATCTTAAAGTCCATTTTGTCTGATATAAGTATAACTACTCCAGCTTTCTTTTGACTTCCAATAGCATGATAGAGATTTCTCCATCCCCTTACTTTCAATCTGAAGGTGTCCTCCAGTCTAAAACTAGTTTCTTGTAGACAGCAAATAGATGGATTTTGTTTTTTTATCCATGCTGCTACCCTATGTCTTGTGATTGGGACATTTAGTCCATTTACATTCAGTGTTATATTGAAATATATCGGTTTAGAGTCATTGTGTCCTTTCTGGGATTTATGCTTGTGGTAGTGTGTCTGGTGTCTTGTGTTCCTTGCAACACTTTTTTCAGAGAGTCCCTTTCAGGATTTCTTAAAGGGCTGGTTTAGTGGTGACGAATTCTTTCAATTTTTGTTTATTTGGAAAGACTTTTATCTCTCCTTCTATTCTGAATGACAGGTTTGATGGATATAGGATTCTTGGCTGCATATTTTTTCTGTGCATCACATTAAAGATTTCTTGCCATTCTTTTCTGGCCTGCCAAGTTTCAGTAGATAAGTCTGTTACCATTCTGATAGGTTTCCCTTTGTATGTTAAGGCCCTTTTCTCCCTAGGTGCTTTTAGAATTCTCTCTTTGTCCCTATGTTTTGCCAATTTCACTATGATATGTCGTGCAGATCGATTCAAGTTACATCTGAGGGGAGTTCTCTGTGCCTCTTAGGTTTCAACATCTGTTTCCTTCCCCAGATTGGGGAAGTTCTCTGCTATAATTTGTTCAAGGACTCCTTCCACGCCTTTCCCTCTCTCTTTCTCTGCTGGAATTCTCTTCTGTGTGATTGTATTGTTCGAGAGCTCTCGAACTCTCCTTTTGTGTTCCTGTATCAGTTTCTCTTTTTCTCAGCTTCCTCTTTTTCATTAATTGTGTCTTCTAAAGCACTTATTCTCCTTTCTGCCTCTTCAATCCGTGCATTGGACACCTCCATTTTATTTTACATCTCATTTATAGCATTTTTTAATTCATCACAACTATTGTTAAGCTCCATATTCTTTGTAGCAATAGTTTCTTTGATATCTTCCATGCCTTTTTCAAGCCCAGCGATTAATTTTATGACTGTTGTTCTAAATTCTTGTTCAGTTATTTTGCTTCTATCTGTTTTGAGTAGTTCTTTAGCTGTCAATTCTTCCTGGAATTTCTTTGGAGGAGAGTTCTTCCGTTTCCTCATTTTGGTTAGCTTTCTATGTCTTGTTAGTTTTTTTGGGTTTTTTTTGTTTTGTTTTGTTTTTTTAGTATATGTGCTGCCGAAGTGAGCACTATCTCTTGTTAGTTTTAAAAGCTTGTTATGTACTCTGCACCAATGAGTGCTGCTGTACCAAAGAAGGCTATTTGACTGTTCAGGGCCTATCCATTTCGAAAGTGTTCTTTGAATGGTGTCTCTTGGTCTCTCTTGTTGAAACCTTGGTTATTTTATTTTCCTACTCGTAGTGGTATTTGGGACTCTCCACCATGTGTACTTTGGCTTGTTTCTTGAGGTAGCCCTGGAAAAGAAAACAGACAAACACACAGGGAACAAAGGCACACAAGTGCACTGACAAATCCAATAAACAAGCAAACCAAAAGGGAAAAAGAGAAAGAAAAAAAAGAAGGAACACATACAAAAAAAAAAAGAGGAAGGAGGGAAGATGAATAATGAAAATGAAAGTACATAAAAAAGAAAAAAGGAAAAAAGAAAGGGAAAAAGAAAAGACCCAATAGACATAGGACAGTGCTGGTCGAAGAGCATATACAAAGAGAGAAATGACAGGGCGGGGAGGAAGCTAAATTGGAAATGAAATGAACAGGCAGAAAGACCAAGAGGCATAATTCAAAGAGAAAAGGGGAAATATGTTTGGAGAGGAGGCGAAAGAAATGATGATAATGCTACTCAGAGAAACTATATAGTCCTATTACTCGAGAGAGAAAGAGATAAAAAGGTAGCGGTGGAAGTGTGGAATTTAAATCTAGAGAATGCATTAAATATGACTGTTTAAGCAAGCCAGTGACCAGAATTAATCAGGGCTGTGCATCCATATTGGTCTTGCCCAGGCTCTGGTAAAAAATAAATAAATAAATAAAGAAGAGGGCAGCTCTCTAGTGGGGATGGGTGTGATTTGGTCCAGTGTGTCCCACAGGGGTCCTGCCTTGGTGGTTGTGGGGAGAAAAATGGCAGCGCCCCAGTCCCTTCTCAAACCAAGCATTGCTACTCACTCTTTTGGGTGTGATCTCCCTGTGCCGGGGGCGTAGCCAAGGTGGGCGGTGCTCTATATCCCAAGCCAGGCCTTGTTTCCAAATCTCATTTCACGTGCCCCATTGATATTGCCTGAAATATAAACTCGCAGGCCAATCCCTCAGAGCAGTTTCAAGCCTCTCACCTTCCCCCTGGGGATGGAGATGGAAACCACTTCTCCTGTTCCCTCCAGGTCGGGCTGGCGAGAGAGGAGCAGTTTCACCCGGGGTCGCCTGGGACTAGTGCGTCCCGCCTAGGGTCAGCTAGAGAGTAGGAAACCAGATCCCTCTGTGTCCCAAGCGGAGATTTTTCTCTTCTCCAGCGTCAGGTACAGTGGCTTGAGCAGTTTCGGCCACTCTCTTTCCCCTCTAGACTCCCCGCAAAGGGGGAATCCTCCCTCCCTCTGTGTCTCTGGTCCTGGGCCGATTTTATCTTCCCCAGTTCACACTCACGCTATAAGGTTTTGTCAACAGACTCTGTCTCCTTTTCCTCCCAAACTCCTGGATTCTGTAAGGGTTCCTATGACTTCAGGCCTTCTCCATGTGAGACATGGGGGTGAGTGAAATGTACGGAGCTCCCTACTTCTCTGCCATCTTGCCTCCTCCCTGAATCCTTAATAATATACCCTTAGTCAAACGCAGTGATTCCAATTCTGAAAATTTATTGCAAAGAAATAATTAGAAATGCACATAACAATGCACAACGATGTTTGTTATATTTTACATGCAAAATTGGTAATACCACAGTGTCCAGCAGCATGTGATTATCTACATAAATTTTGTTAGACTCATATGAAATATCATGTAACACTTAATACTGTATTTTCAAAGACTGCCAATAATGTAGAAATACGTTAATTTTCAAATGAAAAAATTTAGAGAACAGATAAAAATGTGAATTTTGTTTTTAAGTTATACACGTGAAACAGACCGCTGTATACACGTGAAACAGACCGCTGTATGTTGACTAACTGGAATTAAAATAAAAACTAATAATTCTGTTCCATACACTCCTTTTTATAAGAGTAAAGGGAAACACACTCAAATGTTCAGTTGTTTTCTCCGTTGTAAGAGTACAGGAGTTCTTTACTTTTTAATTTATACCATTCATTTCATTTTTCAACAGTGATCATGTTACTTTTATCATCAAGAAAAAAAAGTCTTTTTTAAATTTTGAACGAACAAACAAGCTCAGCCCAATCCAGCTAAGTCTGTGATCTCTTCTGTTGCTATGTTCACTTAGAAGACTAAACTGTCATCACCTGGAGGCTTGTTATCCTCTTTGCTTCTTCAAGTACTAGACTTGTATTGCAGCTGAACACCTGTCAGAGAGAGTGGCAGGATCTTTCCAAGAGCATGATACTTCTAAATTAACACTGGTCTATTCAGCTACAAGCTGACACTAGTATCAACCTCTGTGATCTAGGTAGGGAACAGAGGTCTTTAAAAGCTGTAATGCCCATATTACATAATGGGAAGCTCTCCCTCTTCTAAATCTGTTCTCTGAAAGATCTTTTAGAATTTTCTCCTAAGCAGCTCTCCTTGTTTTTCTAGATAATATATCATCCTCTGGGGAATGACAAATCAATAGGTCTAAGGGTTGACCTTTCATTATGTACTGTTTCCTTATGCCTTACCAGGGGTTTGGAGTTGCCTAGAATCATTGTGCCCACTGCCTCTACCCTACCCATCCTATAGGAAAAACTAGGCTATCTGGTGCTACCTGTGTTATCTCCTCTGTCCTTGACCCCTTTAAAACTCTGAGTTCTAAGTTGCAAACCTTGTTTCAGGTTGTTCCTCATTAGGAGTCAATGGAAACCTCCACAAAGGCAGCTCTACCTGAGAAGAGTGCTTGGCAGTAGAGTGCTTGGCAGTGACTTCACACAAATAGCAAAAGAAATTGTGCAGTGCAACAACTCTTCTCCAATCCACCTTAAGAAGTTATTGGTTTATGAAGTAAGTCTTAGCACTTCCTCCCCTGAAGTGAAGAATTGTTATGACCTCCCACATTTTTCTCCCCTCTCTTCCTCCATTACTAAGGGCAATAAGGAGTTCACTCCTATCTTCACTCAGACATCAGAATGTCAGGTTTGCTTCCTTCATTCATGTAGGCCTCTAGGTCCAATATCCACTAAAATGTCAAATTTTTTTTACTTCATAATGAGATTTCATAGCCTCCTTATTTCTCCTTATATCCATAGAAAAACATGGATTGTCACTCCATTCACTCACTGAGGCTTCATTCACTCATTCACAACAAGGCTCCGATGAAGCTGTTACAGATGGCCTGTAGAAGGGAAAAGAAAAAACATCTGCTGAAACCCATCAGGGTAGGACAGGAAATAAAAGGTGGTTAGTGAGAGCAAGGAATGCACTAGAAAAGCTCTGAAGAAGTGAGACCCAGGATAAGGCACCAGATGGTATGACTAAGGGTGTCCTGAGGAATCACTGGGAATATATTTGAAAGGCACAAGACTTACCACTTATCCTTATGCCCTATCCTGCCCCTCCCCAAGAGAGATAAAAGGTAACCGGGACTCCTAATATCGTTTATGATTAACCCCTATCTGTCCTTATGTAACATAGGCCCTAAGACAATTCCTGATCTCTGATGACAAACTCAGAAGGGGAGCTGGACTGGGGCAAGACCCGCTACTAGTTTTTCACGATCAGTTGAGACATCAGGAGTGAGTCCTAGGACTGGGGTCCATATGGTTGCTGGCCTTGGTTACAGCTTCTCCAGTGGCTGCCATAATTATCAGGTGGGGGTGGGTATCAGGCTGATTAACATTAGCATTCCCAAACTGCAGGAGGCAGGTGTGACAAGTTCAACCCCAACGCTAGCATTCACGACTCTCTAGGTCTTAAGAGATGGGAAGAAGGAAGTGCTAATGAAAGAGAGAGTGACTCCTAAAGGCATATACATGGGCCATAAAAGTGTCAATGGAAGGGGAAAGTATGGCTTTTGTTTGCTTTCATCAGTGGTATCTTAGTTAAGGGGCTGAAGGAAAAAGAAATAACATGAGTGCAGGGATAGGGGTTACTTTCAAGTCCATTGACTGCCTTCCTTCCATGAAGCTGGGGTCCTTTGCTGATGAAACCCAAACTCATCTCTGGTGACCTATACTACAGCAGTGGGGATCCAGCAATTTGTGACTTTTGGAAACCTAACAGAGCAAGCATTATACCTTATTTTAGGGATAAGGTATATCTATATCTATATATTTTTTTTTGCTGTGAACATGGAGTACTCTTTATGGGAAATGATAGTTCATATATGCACATACAGTACAATTTCTGAATGCAGGAAGCAGCTGAGAGAGCTGAGCATGAGATTAAAAACAGCAACCTGTGGTCTGGAGAGTCTCAAGAGAGTGATCCCTCTGTTGAGTCAAGTTTTGTGAAACCCATATGAAGACAGGCTGTAGTCATTCTCTGCTTCTTTTTCTTCTCTCTCACATGAAGTCTTCTACCAGATCCTCCTGAGGAATAAATATAAAGCGGCCTCCAAAGGAGGGGATGCATCATCTGAGGGTCTGGGCACTCTATCTCAGGGGCTCCTACCCCTCATTGAAATATTGACTCATTCAAAGACTATAACAGAGGAAAAACGATGACATGCAATGTCACAGGATTCACAGAAACTTTCTCCTAAACTTTACATACCAAGTCCTAAGGGACATCTCTCTGAATCAATTTCCAGCTCTCCTTCCCAACAGCACAGGGATGTACAATATGGCCACTAAACTAGATGTATCCTGATCTTAGAGTAGTTGTCACCAAGTGTTGTTGTTACCCATTGATGGGAGCTTTCTTTGGTCTATCCTTTATCTTAAAAGCTCAATTAGGTAACAGGACCCTCTGGTTCTAGCTAATCAATCTGTATTTTTAACGTACTGTGCCTGTTGTTTTTTAAAGGACAGTTCTAGCATATTTCTCAAGTTAGAGGCTCAGAAGCCAAAGTTCATTATGGAACAGCCAACACAAGCTTGTACCATGTGGATAAAGTTAGGTCAAGGTCAAGGAAAAATCTGGGTCTGAACGAAATCTTTTGATGCCACTTTAAGCTGACCAGTCTATTGAGACGACCACAGTATTCCATCAGTTCAAAGGGCCAGCAGCTCCCCTAGCTGTCCTTGCTTGGGAATGCTGCTTATTCTCTCACACCTGATATGTGACAGACCCAGAAGGGGTAAATGGTTAGCAAACGGCAAGGTGCTGGGTATAGAGCCAAGCACTGGATAGAGGACAGGATCATTTTAGCTCAGCATTCTGCAAGCCAATGCCTCAGTGCAATGTGCAGATCCTGGTTTTGGTAACTTCTAATGATCCCTACCACTCTTCCGTGGCTGATACAACTATCCCACTACATCCTTCTTTTCTTGCACCTACACAGTTGCCATGTACCAATCTCTAAATCATTCCTCAGGCATCGAAGCCTGTTATATCTGGCCCCCAGCATTCATTCCCAGCTTGGCTTTTGCTATAGTTCTTGGTCACTTCAGTATTTATGTAACTGGCCATCTGACATGCTTGCTTCACAAGTTATCTTGACCCCTCCGGCTTTGCAATCTTAAAATCTCAAAATCCACTGATTACAGGTTCTGTCATTCCAATTTTCCAACTACCCAACACCCATCTTGATCACAGTAGGGCCTTTTTTCATTCACAGACTTTGAGCTCACTTCTGATCTAACTTCCTTCCACATATAGTCTGGAATTTCAATTTCATTTCTGTGTAGCCCCTCTCTTGCTAGCTGTCCATCCCTCAACCAGTAAAGGTCAGTCCCAGGCAATCAAGTTACTTGTGATGGGTGGCCCAAGATCCCTTTAAAGTTTCCTGAGTTTCCAGTTTCTCACTTTAATATACAATTTTAATATAATAGTATCTTATTTTAATAGACTGAAAGGCCCCACTCTAGCCTTTTGGCCCAAATATCCGTTGGACTCTTGTTTGTCCCCATAATCCTGTCTCTGGTCAGCTTCCTCTCCAACATCCACCTCAAGAATTAGAAATTTTCAACACCCTTGTCACATGTTCCTCCTGACTCCTATCCCTATGCTCCAGTGTGGAGGTAATTACTTTCATCTGAGGCTTTCCCTCTCCCCATACATATTTGAGAGCCATACATTTCACCCTCCCTCACTCCATCATTTTTCAGAAACTTATTCCATCTGTTAGCATCTTTCTCTCCCCCAACCACGACTCCCTTCTCTGTTCTTCCTGCCCCCAAGTCTTCAAGCACACTCTGTTTTCTCCCACATTAAAGGGAAGTTTATACGACTCACTGTAGTGCCCTGACGGAATCTTTTAGCTTGTACTCTAGTTGTTGCATCTTCTACCAGAAAGAAGGCTTCTCATCGAACAAGAGTCATTAATCAGACTAAAGAAGGAAAAGGAAATAGGAGCCTGTTGAGTGGTAAATGGAAAGTGGAGGCCTACCTGTCACTGTAGGTAAGGGGATAGCTGAGGTAAAGTTGAAAGGGTAAACTGTGAATACCAGCCACAGGAGCAAATCCCAGACTGTGAGGATGAAGTTTCTGATCAATGATCACTTTGGTCCTACCCAAGGAGCAACCAGCAGCAACTGTTGTAGTAGTAGCGGCAGCAGCAGCAACAGCAGCCATGCAACATCTGCAAGTAGCCAAGACTAAAATGCAGGCATAGAAACAGAGTATTTCATGGAAAACATAATATTAAATATAACATATATGTGGCACTTAGGCTGCTATTCACCCTTCTCCCACGCTCAGCAAACATCACTAATTAATTGTAACTCTCTTTCGCACTGAACTGAGACCTGGCTTCAGCATCCTTTTTGTGAAACATAATCGAGGCAGGTACTATCGACCGATTGAGATGGTACTTGAGATGAAGTATATCTGCTATCCTTGCACTACAGAGAAAAAGTCCTCAGCAAAAGAGTGAGAAGATAGGAGTAAGCTCCAGGAGAAAGTATACTGAAGACAGCTTGGACGTTGTAGGCAACTGGCAGGGAAAAGCTGAGCCCATGGAGATCACAGAGCAGGCGCCCAATTAATGTCTGTTGATGATTCATTTTTTCATTCAACAAACATTTAATGAGGCCTACAATGTGCACGGGATTAGGCACCGAATACAAAGATGAACAAGGCACTGTCCTTGCCTGTAAGGAATTTAGAGTCTGGTAGACGAGAGCCATAGACACGGACAATGATAATACAACCTGATAAGTGCGAGGACACTTAGCAGGTTGTATTATATCCATCCGAGTAGGATTTCTTCAGAAGAGCACAACTCCAGGTTGAGGTTGGATCCATGCAGTCCTCCCAGCCACCAGGGCCTGCTGTTGTTTCTGTCACGTGGTGGGTATCCCAAGAACTAACAATGACAGCTACGACTTAGAGAGTGCTTATGACATACATTTCACAAATATCCTCAGAAAAACCCTGCAAATTAATTATTATATTCAATGAAGAAACTGAGGTTCAGTGAGGTTAAGTAACATGCCTTAGATCACACAGCTAGTAAGCAGTTGAGTCAGGTTTCAAGTCCAGTTTTGACCAACTCCAAAGCATTTTTCTACATTTTTAGCACAACCTTTATTCAGGTGTAACACAACTTTTCAACAGGTTTCTATTTGGAAATAAGAGCAAAGGCAATAGATTAGTGATCAGGGCATGGACAAAATTCATCTGGTTTCCCAACCTATTTGGCAGAGAAGAAAAAGAAGGCAGAGTTGACTTCATACTAGCATACCATTGAAAACCTTCAGGTCAGTTAGTTTCCCTTTCTTTCTCACACCCCAAGAGCCTCGTTGACAATGTAAAACATAAGCACCTCTGGTTAACTATCTTCTTTTAATCCCAGACATGGTCAACATCATTATCAGCGGCAATGACAGTTGATAATAGCATTTAGCACATTCCAGACTTGTTCTAAGCAATGCACATAAATAATCCCATTAAATCCTTACACCCACCCCCTTCCCCACCCAAATCATCACAGAAGAAATTGTTACCCCTATTTTAAATAAGAGAGGCAAGTCCCAGAGAGACGACAAAACATGCTCAACACCACACTGGTGAGCATTCAGGAGCAGATTTGAGCCTAGGCTATTTAGTCCCAAGGCCCAGACTCTTACAGTACTGCTTTGCTGTTTTACTCAGAGCTTCCTCTCCCAATCCTTCTTCCCCTTACTGCCCTCTAGGATGGCTACTTACATAAGGTCCACTGAAAATACATAAGGTCTAAAATATAATCTCCTGGGGCGCCTGGGTGGCTTAGTCGGTTAAGCGTCCGACTTTCGCTTAGGTCATGATCTCGCCATAGTGGGTTCGAGCCCCGCGTCGGGCTCTATGCTGACTGCCAGCTCAGAGCCTGAAGCCTATTTCAGAGTCTGTATCTCCCTCTCTCTCTGACCTTCCCCTGCTCACGCTGTCTCTCTCTCTCTCTCCTAGAAATAAATAAAAAAAAAATAAAATAAAATATAATCTCCCATTAATCATTCTACCATTCTCTGAATCCGTAAGTTCACTACTCTGAGCCTTAAATGGAGAATTGTCCAAAGAACATTTTTATATTGCTTTAAGAAAAGAGGAAATGAAAACTGAATATGTTTAGATTTTTTATTACTGAATGTATTTTGCTTAGAGATGTAACCACAAACGTTGTAAAATCCCTACGCTGAGTCCATGGAGAACACAGAGCAGGAGCCCAATTAATGTCTGTTGATGATTCATTTTTTCATTCAACAAATAAAACAATTGAGATAGTCACAACAAGGGCCATTTCATCCCTGAATGGGGTTTAGAGGGTAAAGCTTCCTCTCTGAATTTGGGAGACAATGTGATAGTAAGGGAAACATGCTACTGATGAGAAGGGCGAGGAACTAAGTAATACTATTAGAGGTCTGCAGCTGTTCAGATGTCTTTCTGAGAATCACCATTTCATATACAGCTTCCATCCCAGAATGAAATTTATAAAATCTGTACAATCAAGCTCTGGTCCAAAAGAAACCAATAGCAATGCTCATCTAAAAAACACGAGAGGATGGGGTGCCTATGTGGCTCAGTCAGTTAAATGTCTGACTCCTGATTTCAGCTCGGGTCATGATCTCATGGTTTGTGAGATGGACTCCATGCTGGGGTCTATGCTGACAGTGTGGAGCCTGCTGAGAATTCTCTCACTCTCTGCCTCTCCCCCTGCCTCTCCCCACTCCCGCTTTCTCTCTCTCTCAAATAAACATTTAAAAAATAATAAACATGAAAGAATCTCAACAAGGCCAGGGATGGAAGTAGATGGATGCACATTTGCCAAAGTCTGAGAGCCTTATTTTTCCCATGTTCTAGAATAGTCCATGTTCTTATAGCCTCTTATTTAAGAGGTTATCCTCTCTTCTCCACTCCCAGTCCTAGCCTTCAATCATTTATCATCTTCCCTACTATGGTATATTTCTAACTAATCTCCCTGTCCAGACTTGAAAACCTTCTAGAACATCCTCTATAGTACTGCCAAAGTGACCTTCAAAAGCATCCCCTACTTAAACTCTGCAAATGAAATTCAAAGTTCATGGAATACTTATTAGGATCTATTCTCAGCCTACGTTTCTAACCTAGTTTCAGTAACTACTTGTAGTCCCCCATTTCATCATTCTATTTCCAGTGTCCATGCCTTTGCTTAAAAGGTCCTTCTCTGTTTTCTGCCTGGCCAACCTTTACTTCTATAAGAATCCACTTAAGCATCAGTTCCTCCAACCTCAGACATCTTCACACTCAATCAAATGAGTTCTCTTCTGAACCCCATAGTATCTTGTACATACCTCCATTGTAGAGCATACCATACTGTTGTAATTATCTGTGTACATGTTGAACTCTCTCACTAGACTGAGAACTCCTGAGGGCAGGGATGGTATCTAATTTGTCTCCATATCTTCATCAGCCACCACAGTGCCTGGCAGCTCAAAAGGCAGCAGAGAGGAGAAACTGAAGATTTAGGAGAGAGAATAAAGCAATATTCTTGAGTTGGGGGACAATATAAATACACTGATTAAGTTGGAGCTGCGGAAAAATTATTTCAGCTCCATACTGCAGAGGTCTTAAAAGAAGAGACAAACTGACTTAGGAAGTCTTCTCCATCCCTGTCACTGATGTATTTACCCAGAGGCTAAAAGGCCATTTGTTGGGTATATTTTATTTATTTTTTTATTTTTAAGAAAAGTTTATTTTTAATTTATTTTATTTGAGAGAGAGAGAGAGGGTGGGAGGGAGAGAATGTGAGCAGGGCAGAGGGAGTGGGAGAAAGAATCTTTTTAAAAACATTTACTTTTGAGAGAGAGAAGGAGTTGCACAAACAGGAGAGTAGTGGGGGGGGTGGGGCAGAGGATGCAAAGTGGGATCCGTGTTGACAGCAGAAAGCCCAACACAGGGCTGGAACCCACGAACCATAAGATCATAACCTGAGCTGAAGTCAGATGCTTAACCAACTGAGCAACCCAGGTGCCCCCTGTTGGGTACATTTTAAAAGAACTTGAATTAGGATCAAATTGAAATAAGCTGCTTTGGATAGGAGACTTTTAAGGTCCTTCCATTCCTGAGGTGCTAAATCTGCAATCTATGCTATATTCAAGAGAGCCATCGCTCTGAGCCTATGTCACAGACCCATGAGTGAGTGACTAGTTGGATCTCAGAATCACGGGCAAGGGCTAAGACTTCATTCCCATCAATACTAGACTGACTGCAAAAGACCAACATAACCCATTCTGTCGTGCTCTGCTTCCCAGGTATCCCTTGAACCTGGAGCAGGAAATACTTTAAATGCTTCCAGGGTTACCAAAAAGGACCTCATGACCCAAAATATCTTCCATAGCTTGCTCCTTAAAGCTTTAAAGTTTCTCCTTAAACCTTTATTGCCTTTGAACAATGCTCGTTAAAATGCCACTTAATCTAATGTGGTGAGTTGGCAATAATCAAGTGTACACTAAAGGATGGATAAAAGCAACATAACCCTTCTGTACCCCAGGAAATCATCTAGCCCAACCTTCCCCATCCCTCAACACAAACCAAAGAATACCTACAAAATACCCTGATTTTTACTTCTGGTACTCCGTTTCCTCAACTGTAAAACATGGCAATTGTATTGAACGGTCTCCTGGATCCCTCTTGCTCCAGAAACTCAAGGAGTTTCTAAACCTGGGGTGCCTGGATGGCTCAGTCAGTTAGGCCTCCGACCCTTGATTTCAGCTGATACTACGGAGCCTGCTTGGTATTTTCTCTCTCTCTCTCCCTGCCGCTCCCCCGCTCTTGCTCTCTCTTTCAAAATAAAATAAGTAAACTTTAAAAAAAAAAAAAAGAGGTTCTAAACCTATGTTTTTCCACTTATAAAACAGATATGTGAAGTCCGGTTTTCCAATTTTACCAAATTTTTTTAAGGGTCAAATAAAACCATGTTTGCAAAAGGTTTCTAAATGATAAAGCACTATACAAACTTAAGGAATTACTATTGTAAGTTAAGACACACTAGCGAAGAGAGGTAAAAGAAGTATACTCTGCCATTAATTAGATTAGTTGCTTTAAATTTATTCCACCTCTCTGGGATGCTCAGAAAGTTGTAGTGATGATTAAATGGGAACATGTGAAGTAGACACACAATAATAATCAGTTGCATTTGTCCTTACTGAGATAGTCAGAATCTCAGAAAGAAATGTGACATTTAATCCATTGTCTTATTACATGCAGGGAAATTCTTAAATTCTATTCCAAGTGGTCATAGAAACCACTAGGTATCACTTCCAAGAATATTTTCATGTTTGGGCAGTACTTAAATTTGTTTATTCATTGAAGGCATTAATTAGAACTGCCTTCAAAAGCTCCAAAAATCAACCATTCCTGACTCCAAAAAAGATGTGAAAACAGATAATCAAACTCCTTATTCTAGAGGAATTGTCTCCAACCATCTAAACAGCTCTAATTCCTATTATGCTTCTCATAGGATGTAAGTTCAATTCCTTCTCAGAATCCTAGTGTTCTCTAGTTTCCCTTTAAGAGAGTTGCTCTTAAAATGAAAACAGAACCATCAAGTGGGAACAGGACTCTTACCGTTCTGATTCTACACTTTTGTAGTGAAAACACAACTAGTTAGCCTTATATTGGAGTGCATGGAGGTCTTTAATGGGTACATATCTTATAAACAATGAGCACTGAGTTCCCAGAAGCTTATAGGATGGAGGAAGCACTTCTAAATGGGAAAGGAGACTGTCAAAGGGATGCTGATGGCACTAAAAACAAAAGGCTTACTACATAGTTTTCCTAATATTAGAAACCACCTTTGTACAAAAAAGGGTATGGAACATTATAAGTAATGCAGACTTCTAGGGCCATGTGGAAGAAATGGTACCATTATGTAAAAAAAAAAAAATACATTTTGTATGACCTTTTATACTGAAGAATCTAATCTATGTAGATGACATCTTTTCTACTTTTCCCAACAGAATCTCAGTTCCTAGGACATCTGCCTACTTCTTTCAGAAACCAGGAAAAAATATTGAAGATAATAAGTGGAACAGACATACACAATACTTAAGATCTGAATAAAGGGAGAAACATACCACATTCATGTAGGAGAAGATTATAAAGATGATCACTCTCCAAAATGAATCTATACATTCAATGCCATTCCAACTGCAATTCCAATGGTATTCATGGTGAGAACTCAACAAATTGTTTCTATGGGTCTCCTGGAAGAATAAGCACATGAAAATAAAGATATTTTTAAAAAAGTAACAATGAAGCACTTGCTCTATGGAAGTTATTAAGAACTCGGTGTGTACAATGGGGTGCCTGGGTGGCTTAGTCGGTTAAGCGTCTGACTTTCGCTTAGGTCATGATCTCGCGGTTTGTGGGTTCGAACCCCGCGTTGGGCTCTGTGCTGACTGCCAGCTCAGAGCCTGGAGCCTGTTTCAGAGTCTGTCACTCCCTCTCTCTGACCCTCCCCTGCTCACGCTGTCTCTCTCTCTCTCCTAGAAATAAATAAAACATTAAAAAATTTAAAAAAAATTTTTAAAAGAACTCGGTATGTACAAAAGGACAGCAACCACACTAATCACAGTGCAATAAAACAATATATATATAGTATATGTAATTGTATATGTAATAAAAAACACAAGCTTATATATTACATACTTAATATGTAATATATACATAATTATATAACACATATCATGTATGTATAAGGCAGTTCAAACCAAAAATTATCAACAGGAAGCATCACAGTAAATGATGGAATCAAAAAAGAAGTGTAATTATGATCAAACATATTTAACAAACAACAAAACAAGAATACTACTTATGAGATTCAGCCAGTACTATACCCAACCTTAAGTTCTCTTATACGATAATGAAAAAGAATTAGTAAAGATAACAAACATAATGGGAGTCAAAGAAGAGGACAGAAAGAATATGTGAATAAATAATGGCCAAAACTTGCTACACCTGATGAAAATATTAATCTATACATCATGAAAGATCAATATATGCCAAAAGGATAAACTCAAAAGACATTCAAATCAAACCTAATAGACTCATAATAATCAAATCGTCAAAGTGACTTCGGAATTTTGAGTGCAGCAAGAGAAAAACAACTCATCATATGTAATGGATCCTAAGTAAGTCATAGCTGACTTTTCATAAACCACAGAGACCAGAATATAGTGAGATGATATATTCAAACTGCTAAAGGAAAAAGAATGTTAACTGAGAATTGGGTATCCAGCAAAACTATCCTTGAGAAATGAAGGAGAAGTTATGACATTCCCAGATAAATGAAAATTAAAAGGATTCAGTGCTAACAGATGTGCCCTTCAGGTGGAGGAAGGGCAGAGAGAGAGGGAGAGAGAGAATCCCAAGCCAGCTCTGCGCGGTCCGTGCATATCCCTATGGGGCACGATCTCACCAACTGTGAGATCACGACCTGAGCTGAAATCAACAGTCAGACAATTAACTGACTAAGCCACCCACATGCTCCAGAAGCTTAACTTACTGAGCTACCCACATGCCCCTAGAATAGCTTTTTAAACAGAAATACAAGGTTTTTATACCGAAAATTACAATGTTGAAGAAAATTAAAGACTAAATGAATGGAAAGACATCTCATATTAACGGACTGAGAGAATAATTAATGTGGCAGTACTCCACAAAGCAATCTACAGGTTAATAGTGATCTTCATCAAAATTCCGGATCTTAATTTATAGCAATTGACAAAATGATCCTAAAATTCATATGGAAACTCAGAGTCCAACAATCATGAACCAAGTTGAAGGATTCATACTTCCAAATTTCAAAATTTACTGTAAAACTAAAATAATAAAGACAGTATTGCCTGAATATAAGGATACACAGATAAATGAAAAAGAATTTATAGGCCCCAAATACACCTTTGATTTAGAATCAACGGATTTTCAATACAGGTGTCAAGATAATTCAGTAGGATAGTCTTTTCAATAAATGGTGGTAGGAAAACTGTATATCTACATGCAAAAGGATAGGGTTGAACTTATGCCTCATACCACATATAAAAATAAATGCCAAATGGAACAGACCTCAATGTAAAATAATGGTTCCTTTGTTATGGCACCAAAATCAAAAGTGACCAAAAAATAGAGAAATTAGATTTTATCTATGTTAAAAATTTACATACTGCAAACAAGAAAGTTAAAAGACAACCCAGAGAATGGAAAAAAGTCTGCAAATTACATACCCAATAGGGGTCTATTATCCAGTTATATAAAGAATTCTCACAATAAAATGACAAAAAGACATATAACCCAATTCTAACGAACAAAGGATTTGAATAAACATTTCTCCAAAGAAATACAAATGGTGAATAAGCACATAACTGATCAAAACCACAATGAGACACTCCACATCCACTAGGATGCCTATTTTTAAAGAAGACCAAAAGTAACAAGTGAGGATAGGGAAGAGTTGAAATCTTTATACATTGTTGGTGATACTGTAAAATGGTGCATCCACTTTCATAAACTTTGTCAAAATTACTCACAACATTAAAAATAAAGTTGCCACATTACAAAGCAATTCCAATGTTAAGTGTAGGTATACCCAAGGAAATGAAAATATGTCCGTGTAGAAACTTGTATATGAATGTCTATAGCACCATTATTATAGCACTCTCCCTCCTTCCCTCCCTCCCTTCCTTTCGAGTTTGTCAAGTTGGTTTCCAAATAACAACTTGTTGCTCATCCCAACAAGTGCCTTCCTCCATGCCCATCACCCACCTTCCCCTCTCCCCCACCCCCATCAGCCCTCAGTTTGTTCTCAGCATTCACGAGTCTCTCATGGTTTGCCTCCCTCCCTCTCTCTCTCCCCACTATTTTTCCCCTCCTCCCGGATACCAATTTTCAGTTGGAAATTTGGTATTGTAATCAGATGCTATGATAATACCAAAAACCTGAATAGCTATACTTCTACATATTTATGTCACATTACCTCATGTTACTAATGTCATATACATAATTATAGCTTCAGTCATCTTCTCTTCATTAGACGATGCGGCCAAGAGGCTTACAAATAACAGTACGGGTTTATGGAGTTCCTAGTGGTCCATTCTGCATTACCCATTTAGAGGTGTCATTACATGCCTACTTCTCAGGGTATTTCCCAATTGCATTCCATTAGGATCCCTCAATTCCATGCCAATACAATGAGGCTTTAAAGAATTCACTGCAAATTACTGTGCTTTAGTGTTGTTACCTGTGTGGCTCAGCACATTATAGTGCTTTATGTGTATAACTGTTGATTGTTTACTTTTGGTTCAGTGTTGCTATTTAAATTGGGTATATTCTAATAGTATTAACTATTTAACTGCCTTTTGCGCCTTCAGTTCAGTTGACTATGTGGAATTTTGTCTCTTACCAAAATATTAAGTATTAGGATCTGCCAACCCTGGGGTGAGCGGTTCTCGAAGAACTGTTATTTGCCATATTATGAAGCCATAAGTCCATGAGTTATACTGCCATTGTTGACTTAATAAAAAAATGTACCCAGAATTTTATCATGGTGAGCTATCATTAACAGTCCTCAAACTGAGGACTGATGGGTATGGGGAAGAGGGGAAGGGGGGTGACAATAAACAATTAAAAAAAAAACACTGATCTCGTTTAAATTTTCTCTCCCCATTCACACTTTCATGATATGTATAACTTAGATGATATTAACAGCAATTATAATTAACTCATTAGAGAATGTGGGGAAGAGAATATCTGCAAGCCCCATGGTACATAATAATCACTAGTAATAGTAGTGCCTGAATGGCTCAGTTGGTTGAGCATCTGACTCTTGATTTCAGCTCAGGATCTCATGGTTCATGGATGGAGTTGACAGCATGGAGCCTGTCTGGGATTCTCTCTCTGTCCCTCTCTGCCCCTCCCCTGCTTGTGTGCACTCTCTTTCAAAATAAATAAACTTCAGAAAATAATCAATAGGAATATAGACATGAGATATTCAGTTTGGACACAGTAAAGCTATGTAATTAGTGTGTTTTCTTTAAAGTTTTTTTTTTTTTTTTTTTGAGAAAGAGAGAGACATAGTGCAAGCAGATGAGGGGCAGAGAGAAAGAGAGACACAGACTCTGAAGCAGGCTCCAGGCTCTGAGCTGTCAGCACAAAGCTCGACACAGGGCTCGAACCCATGAACCATATGAACCATGGATCATATCCTGAGCTGAAGGCAGACACTTAACCAACTGAGCCACCCAGGTGTTAATGGGGCTTCTTTAAAACCAATCAGCTGGACAATGTTTTATAGTTCATAACTTATTCTGTAGTTTAAGTGAATAAAAAAATTTCCCCTTTCACAGAAAGACAGTCCTCTTCCCAAGTGGGACAGTATGACTCCTCACCTGAGACTTAATTCCACAATCCTCAGTGGACAAGATGGTGAGTCAAATGGAGGCTGAAGACCTGAAGGTGGAAGGGCTTGAATTTCCAAAACTGAAGCTGGAAAGAAACACCTGGGGCAAAACAATAGACTCGATGACAGGTTGGCTCCTACGAATCTCTGTCCCAGGAGCCAGATAAAGGAACTAAAAGGCATATCTCTACTTGGGAAGCCAATGGAGTACTTTGGAACAAGTCTCATTTTAAAGGGCGTCTGCCCTGGAGTGTGGTTAAGTTGTAAAAACATGTGTATAAAATATTGGTAGGGTAGAGATATCACAAGAGCAAACACCAGAGAGGTGAAGGGTATCAGCAAAGCTCAAAGAGGACATTGTAGTGTCCTTAAGAATTTAAGCTCTTGGGGCACCTGGGTGGCTCAGTCGGTTAGGCGTCTGACTTCGGCTCAGGTCATGATCTCACGGTTCGTGCGTTTGAGCCCGGCATCTGGTTCTGTGCTGACAGCTAGCTCGGAGCCTGGAGCCTACTTTGGATTCTGTGTCTCCCTCTCTCTCTGACCCTTCCCTGCTCGCTTGCTCGCTCACTCTCTCCTCTTTCTCTCTCTCTCTAGCAGAAATAAATAAAAACATTTTAAAAAAGAATTTAAGCTCTTGGACCATAAGAAATGGGTTCAAAAAAGGAGTTTACAATTTACTGGCTGGACATTCTTGGCCAAATTCTGAACTTCTCTTGAGTTGAAAATTTGTCTCTGAAATTTAATAAAAACCATTCTAACATGACAGTTGGTGAGATTATTACATCAAGTAAAAATGATCAAAACAATTCATGTTTGGCTATCTTTAAAACAAACCAACCCAAGGGTCGCCTGGGTGGCTCAGTCGGTTGAGCATCCAACTTTGGCTCAGGTCATTTTCTCACAGTACGTGGGTTCAAGCCCTGCCTCGGGCTCTGTGCTGACAGCTCAGAGCCTGGAGACTGCTTCAGATTCTGTGTCTCCCTCTCTCTCTGATCCTCCCGTGCTCACACTGCCTCTCTTTGTCTCTCTCAGAAATAAATAAAACATAAAAAAAAAAAACAGAACCAACCAAGCTTGGGAGGAAATGGCCTTTATTAGAGGTCATTTCTGAGGTCTATTAGAGGTCATTTCTGAGGTCCATTGTGCCCATCATGTTTGAAAATCAGATGTGGGGACATGGATCACATCCAGGTGTTCTACTAGAGAGGCACTCCAGTTAATCCTGACACTCGTATCCTATGCTAGTCCATCATTTAAACTTAAAAAAAAAAAAAGGGGCGGGCGCCTGGGTGGCCTTAGTCGGTTAAGCGTCCGACTTTCGCTTAGGTCATGATCTCGCGGTTCGTGGGTTCGAGCCCCGCGTCGGGCTCTGTGCTGACTGCCAGCTCAGAGCCTGGACCCTGTTTCGGTCTGTGACTCCCTCTCTCTCTGACCCTACCCTGCTCACGCTGTCTCTCTCTCTCTCCTAGAAATAAATAAAATAAAAAAATAAAAAACATAAAATAAACCTTTGACCTCCACGACTCTGGGAGAAATTCACTGGTTTTAAGAGGTTCATCCAACTTGTTGAAAGTGGGTAACTCTACGGCCTACATTACAGCAATGTAATATCAGATCCAGGGTGCAATGCTTATAGAATATGATATGCCAATTATTTGATTCCAGGTACTGACAGACATATTGTATAGTCTCTTAACTAGAAAATAATCAATCCCAAATTAACTAGAAAATAATCAATCCCAAAGTTCAAATTACCAATTAGGGATCAGTCACTAAAATTATAAGATAATACTGATCCCTTGGGATCACTATACAGTAAAACCTTGGTTTATGAGCATAATTTGTTCTGGAAACATGCTTGTAATCCAAAGCATTTATATATCAAAGTGAATTTCAAGAGTCATTGTTTCAGTTGTGATCATGTACTACTCATATTGCAAGACATTGCTCGTTTATCAAGTTAAAACTTATTGGGAAATGTTTGCTCGTCTTGTGAAACACTTGCATAACAAGTTACCTGCAATCCAAGGTTTCACTGTATTTGGCCTAATGTCAGAGGGACCATACTGGGTAAAAGACATGACCTCACAGAACCTAAATCAGACACTTAACATTACTTCAAAAGATGTTTAAGTTCCTACAAAATGAAAATAAACTGGCAATTACTTCAGGCTACCAAAGCACTCCAAGAGAAAGGAATGGATGATGACCAACAATGAAATAAAAATGGACAAAATTTTATCTGAGGACATCATGAAAAAGGCTGCATTATGACTGTTGTAATTCCTTAACCCAAATTATAGTTATTTTATTTTCAAGTTTAGTTTTGAGAGTGCGTGCATGTGCATGTGTGAGGGAGGGGCACAGGCAGAGAGAGAGGAGACAGAGAATACTAAGCAGGCTCCCTGCTGTCAGCACAGAGCCAGATGCGGGGCTCAAACTCGGGAACTACAAGAGCTCATGACGTGAGCCGAAGTTAAGAGTTAGATGCTTAAGCAACTGAGCCACCCAGGCATCCCCAAATTACAGTAATTTTAGCAGAACACCCAATGTACAAAATTAGATCCCTTGGGACCTCTAATAGTTGAAACTTAAAGCCCTAAAATATTATTTAGTGGTTATATATATATATATATATATATATAGACACACAAAGTCCATTCTGACAATACCAAAAGTCCTTCAGAGAACAAGATCTACCAATGTTAGTCTGGTTAGTTGTTCCCAAAGTAGGACTTTGCCTTAGGATATCACTTTAGTAAAAATTTCCCTGAGGTCCAATGTTACAAAGTTGTCCTTTCCCTTCCTGTCTTGGTTTCATATCTTCTATACTGTTAACTAACCTTCCTGCATACCCTATATTTAACTCTATTATACTTCCCCTAGCTGACTGAGCTCGCTGAGAAAACCTAGAAATTACTATGCACAACTCTATGTCCAGCATCCATGGCATAGGAGGCATTTAGTTTATACAAGTTAAACAAAAAGTTAATCAACACAGTATATTTTCATTATGAAAAAAAATCAAGGATACCAAAACATTCCCCCTAAAATAACAATTACTAATCTACACCTGTCTCAAAAGATAACCAATGTGAACATTTTGGTGTATAGATTTCAACATTTTTAACTTTACCAGGAAAATGTATCAAAGACTTTACAGCAATTCCTTTACTCTCTCATAATGGGTAAAAATAGTTATTACCTAAATTGAATTATGCCCCAGTAGCACAGTTCATCTGTTTTTAAATCTTAGTCAAATTGAAAGGCTTATTTTAAACTAACTTACAATTTTCTTTTTTCTTTTTTTATATATTTTTTACAAATACTTTATTGTCAAGTTGGTTTCCATATAACACCCAGTGCTCATCCCCACAAGTGCCCTCCTCCATGCCCATCTCCCCTCTCCCCCTCACACCCATCAGTCCTCAGTTTGTTCTCATCATTCAAGAGTCTCTCATAGTTTGCCCCTCTCCCTCTCCCCCACTATTTCCCCCCTTCTTCTCCCTCACGGTCCTCCAGTAAGTTCCTCCTAATCCTCCTATATGTGCAAATATATGGTATTTGTCCTTCTCTGCCTATTTCGCTCAGCATAACACCCTCAAGGTCCATCCATGTTGCTACACATGGCCAGATTGCATTCTTTCTCATTGCCATGTAGTATTCTAGCGTATAGATAAACCACATCTTCTTGATCCATTCGTCCGTTGATGGACACTTAGGCTCTTTCCATGTTTTGGCTATTGTTGAGAGTGCTGCTATGAACACTGGGGTACATATGCTTCTATGCATCAGCACTCCTGTATCCCTTGGGTAAATTCTTAGCAGTGCTATTGCTGGGTCATAGGGGAGTTCTACTGTTAATTTTTTGAGGAACCTCCACACTGTTTTCAAGAGAGGCTGCACCAGTTTACATTCCCAGCAACAGTGTAGGAGGGTGCCCATTTCTCCACATCCTCGCCAGCATCTAAAGTCCTCTGATTTGCTCATGAGGAGGGATGCTGAGCATCGTTTCATGTGTCTGTTGGCCATCTGGATGTCCTCTTTGGAGAAGTAAATTAACTTATTACAGTTTTCTAACTAAATTCATGCAAGGCCAGAGAACAAAAATTTCACATTCCCTTAAGACTCTTATTCTTTCTTTTTTTTTTTGAGAGAGAGAAAGAGAGCATGTGAGTGGGGTAGAGGGAGGGAAAGCAGAGGGAGAGGAAGAATCTCAACCAGATTCAACACTCAGCATGGAGCCCAAAGTGGGGCTCAATCCCATGAACCTGGGATCATGACTTGAACTGAAATCAAGAGCTCAACTGACTGAGCCACCCAGGAACCTCTGGACTTCTTTTTCTTTTTCATGTGTATTCTTGAGAGAGAGCATGAGTGAGGGAGGGACAGAAATGGGGGCCAGAGAATCTGAAACAGGCTCCAGGCTCTGAGCTGTGAGCATAGAACCTGACACTGGGTTCAAACTCATGAACCTCAAGATCATGACCTGAACCCAAGTCGGACACTTAACCGACTGAGCCACCCAGGCGCCCCTAGACTTATTTTCTGTTTCTTGAATGTCAAATTCCAAAGTCATGTGTGGGAAAGGAATGATACACAAATTTTAAAAATTAATACACTTTTCACAATTAACTTTTGCAACAGTACAAGAAAAAAAAAGGAATAAAAATAGCAAATATATCAAAGATTTTGTTTAAAAATTTACAAATAAGCTTAGATCACTCTTTGACATAAAAACATCCCAGATAGGTACTCTCAATTATTTCACATGCTCCAAACAAAATGGAAATCATGTATTTAAATTCATTCCTATGAAAGTGTCCACCCTCTTCCCTTAAACAGGGTCTGAATGTGGTCAATTACAGAATGCTCTAATTTTGATCGTTTATTACATATTCAATGTATGTACACAGAGAAGAGTTAACATAAGCAACCTTAAGACTAATATCTCAGAAAGGCTTGCTTCTCAAGGCTGGCATCTGGGAACTTTATGGTTAAACAGTTCCCTATACTGGTAGAAAACTTTCCCTAACTGGGGCGCCTGGGTGGCTTAGTCGGTTAAGCGTCCGACTTTCGCTTAGGTCATGATCTCGTGGTTCGTGGGTTCGAGCCCCGCGTCGGGCTCTGTGCTGACTGTCAGCTCAGAGCCTGGAGCCTGTTTCAGTCTGTGACTCCCTCTCTCTCTGACCCTCCCCTGCTCACGCTGTCTCTCTCTCTCTCTCTCCTAGAAATAAATAAATAAAAAACATTAAAAAAAAAAAAAGAAAACTTTCCCTAACTGATAAGGGTGGCTCACTGTGTCTAGGTTATTGGTATAAATAATGTGAATCATGCTGAACACCTACTTTCCTTCTGGAAAGTGGAATTGTGGTACCTTCTAAGTCAATGGTACCTATGTGACCTGTCTACAATAAAAACCTTGCCTGTTGAGACTCTATTAACAGGCTGCTCTGGCAGAAACATTGCACACAAGCTGCTGCATTTTTACTGCTGGAGGATGTACTATGTGTGACTGTTCACATGAGGAAGAGCAGGGAGGTGGCCTGCATAGGGATTCCTCCACACCCTCCTGCACCTTCTTCCCTTTTGATAACTTTAGACAGGCTGTATATTGGGGCACCTTAGTGGCTCAGTCAGTTAAGCATCTGACTCCTGGTTTCAGCTTGGGTCATGATCCAATGGTTCATAAATTCGAGCCCCGCATGGGGCTCTGCACTGACAGTGCAGAGCCGCTTGGGATTCTCTCTCTCCCTCTCTCTCTGCCCCTCCCCTGCTTGCACTCTCTCAAAATAAATAAATCAACTTAAAAACTTAAAAAAAAAGGCTATATATCCTTACTATGTTGCTATAATCAATCTCACCTGTGAGTACAACTATATGCTGAGACCTGTGATCTAGTGACCCCCAACATCTCACCTATTTCCTGATATTGAGATGTCAAATCATGTATTTTCCTCCATGTTCCAAAACTGCATTTCCAACCACAATTATCTATAACACATATTTACATAATTAGAGGTATAAGGGTGTTATACATTTACATATACATTTACATATATATTTACAATTAGAGGTACAAGGGTGTTATTATTGTCAGATTTGTTAAAATCACTGGATTAGAGCTATCAATAAATGAGGTTACATATACAGAAAAACTCACAGCTTAGTAACTACTTTTGACTTAGAAGAAAATGTCAAGCTGGACTCTAAAGGGAAAAAAATGCATCTTCCTAGCTAAGCAAGTCATTTTATTTTGCTTTGTTTTTGAGAGGGTACCTCTCTCTCAAATAAAAAAGGTAGGGAAGTGGTACATTTGTTTCCTTAGCTTGTTTCTGGCAAGACATTTTCTTTTTCTTTAGCAGGGCACCTGGGTGGCTCAGTCAGTTAAGCATCCGACTTCGGCTCAGGTCATGATCTCACGGTACATGGGTCTTGAGCCCCTCATCGGGCTCTGTGCTGACAGCTAGTTCAGAGCCTGGAGTCTGTTTCAGAGTCTGTGTCTCCCTCTCTCTCTGACCCTCCCCTGCTCACACTGTCTCTCTCTTTCTCTCTGTCTCTCTCTCTCTCAGAAATAAATAAAACATTAAAAAAAAGATTTCTTCTTAAAAAAAAAAAGACATTCTTCTTCTTTAGTGATGCAGTTCTTTTTGGATATTAAGGTGTTGGTCTAAGTTAAAATATATCCTACTTTTAATTAGTGACATTGCTATCAAGTTCCAGATAAAAACAGTCACTCACATTTTAAATTTAAAAGTTCAAGCAATTCTACTTGGATGACTTCAAGGAATGTAAAAATCCTTTGGCGGCCCACTGTCGCTAACTTCCAGCAGCCATTCCTCAGGGATATACATGCTATCTCTAAAGTGACTAAAGTAATTCTCTAGGTTCAATTAGAAAAAGGGAATTTCTCCTAACAAACTATAACCATTGATTTTTATTATCACATTATCTTAACACTTCCAAATGCATACTTACTCTCATGCCTGATGCCAGAAACATGTCCATATTACTAATCTTTCGTTAGTTTCTTTTCTTTTTAAAAGTTTTTTTTAATTTAAATTTTTTAATGTTTATTTTTGAGAGAAAGAGAGAGAATGAGAGAGAGTGAACAAGCAAGCAGGGAAAGGGCAGAGAGAGGGAGACACAGAATTGCAAGCAGGCTCCCAGCTCTGAGCTGACGTAGGGCTAGAACTCACCAACCGCAAGATCATGACCTGAGCCAAAGTCGGCCACTTAACCGACTGAGCCACCCAGGTGCCTCTTTTTTAAATTTTTATTTTATTTTTGAGAGAGAGACAGAGACAGACAGATAGAGTGTAAGCAGGGGAGGGGCAGAGAGAGAGGGAGACACAGAATCCGAAGCAGGCTCCAGGCTGTGAGCTGTCAGGACAGAGCCCAACACAGAGGTTGAATTCACAAACCGTGAGATCATGACCTGAGCTGAAGTTGGGCTTAACCAACTGAGCCACCCAGGCGCCCCTGGTTAGATTCTTTTCTGTGAGATTAAATGATACTTCAGGACCTGAGAGAATTCAATGCAGCTTCTAAGACTAAAAATTACGTGTTGGTAAGGAAATGATTAGTCAAGTGCAAAAATAAATTGCAAGGGCATTCACCATAGTTGATATATAATAAGGAATAAATAATTTCAACATGCCAATTTCTTAATTTACAAGAATGTGAATATAGTCATCAATGCAACAAGGATACTTGTTTTCATATGAAGAGCATATTCTTTCCCTGTAGCCAAATGATATCACAAAATTTTTTAATCAGCACAGAATTTGAAGAGGTGGCATAATTAGACTAAATAAATGTCAATAACATTAGACGAAGACAGCCTGAAATTCAAGAAGTCAATAAACCATAAGTTTAATAGTGGTTTTAGTTGAATGATGGATTATAGCTTATCTTGACTGTATTCTTTATAACATATGTTACTGAATTGTTTATAATAAGCAGCTCTTTATAACCAGGAAAAATAGCACTTCCATTTTTGAAATAAGCTATGGAAAATAACTACTTTTTTAAAATTAATAGAGATAAAACAGAAATGAAGCAAGTCAGAAGGTTTGAAAAAGTTGTGTTGGGAACGGCAATCTCATGGGCACAATCTTTTGATCCTACCTTAGCCAAGTTAGAATAGGCCTTGGGTCTATAACATGTCTTCTCAAGAGATAAAGAACTCATACAGCCGAGGGGGCAAGATGGCGGAGAAGTAAGGAGCTCCGTACTTGCACTCGCGCCCATACATCACACAGAAAAGATCTGAAGCCACTGGAAACCTTACAAAACCTGAGAGATGGGGAGAAAAAGGACGCAGAATCCACTGAGAAAGCCTTCTAACGTGAGTGCGAACTGGGTAAGATAAAATTGGGCAGGGATCGGAGACTCTAGGGTCAGAGGCGATCCCCCTCTACCCTCTACGGGGAGTGAGAGGGGAAAAAGAGAGAGTCCGAAACAGAAAAACCTCCGCTGGGGCGGGGGACCTCCGCTCGGGGCATAGAAAGACCGTACTTGCCAAATACCTGCATGCCAGGTCCCCTCGCGCCAACTGGTCCCGGGGGGGGGCTGAGCGCACAGACTGCTTCTTTGTGCTTGCCCCTGGCGGGCTGGACTTCAGAGTAGTGGCACGCTTGCCGCCATTGTCCTTCCGGGCAGCTTGGGCCCCAGAAAGAGCCGCGCACGCAGACACTGGGCTCCAGCGCTCCTGGCTGGCTGGAACTCTAGAGGGAAGGCAAAGAGCTAAAAATTGGGAAATTTGGCTGTGAGTTTGTGTTTCGGGTGACGAGCCATAGAGGGACCTGGTTTTCCTCACTCCAGCGGGCTCGGGCTACGTGGACCCGGCAGGCAAGCCCCCGCCCATGCTCGCCAGCCAGACCCAGAGAAGGAAGCAGCAATTCTGACTCCACCCCCAGAGTGAGGCGGGAGGCCTGGAATTGCCCCCAGGGGATTGCCTGGGAAGCTGTGTCTAAGGCAACTTCAGCGGGGCACACAGACTGGGTTATGGAGATTGGGACTGGCCTGAGTTGAAGAGTGCAACCAACATTGGCTGCACCCCCGGTACGGGGAGTTTACACGCCCAAAAAAGCGAGGTGCAGTGCTTGGTTCAAGAAGGTACTGGAGCACCATCACTCTGCTCCCCAAACCGCCAAGGCAGAACTCCCGCCCAAGGCATTGGATCACGCCACGCCCATCCCTGCCTGAGAGCTGCCCTCCTCCCCCTTTTTTTTCTTTTATTCTTCTTCTTTCTCTTTTCTCTCTTTTTTCCCCAGAACACTGACCTGATTAACTCTGGTCGCCGGCTTGCTTAAACAATCACAACGAGTCCATTCTGTAGATGTAAATTTACACCTACAGACATCTTCATCTCTTTCTCTCAGGAGTAATTAGACTATATAGTTTCTCTGGATAATACCAGCATCCTTCTTTCACCTATCCAACCATATTCTACCCTTTACCTCTTTGAAAAAAGCTTCTTATCCCTTCTGCCTGATCATTCTATTTCCAATTTTACCTCATCCCCACCCTATCTTCTCTCTCTTTCTCTATGCTCTGCACCAGAACTGCATACACACGACTATTTAACTGCAGCTGGGAAATCTGGTTATATGCTTTAAACCGTTCTTTGTCCATTGTTTTTTCTTTTCTTTTCTCCTTTTTCACCCTTTTATGTATTTTATACTCCCTATTATTCGCCCTCCCTTCTCCATCTTTTCTCTTAACTTTTTCGTTTACCCACTCGCTTTGCATGTTAGTTGAATTAGCCTGTGCGTTTGTGTGCTCCTGCTCTGTGTGTTTGTCTGTCTGTTTTCTTTTCCAGGGCTACCTCAAGAAACAAGCTAGAGTACACAAGGTGGAGAGTCCCAAATATCACTACGAATAGGAAAATAAAATAACCAAGGTCCGAACAAGAGAGACCAAGGGATACCATTCAAAAAACACTCTCTGAAAGGATAGGCCCTAGACAGTCAAAGAGTCTTCTTGGATATAGCAGCGCTCATAGATACAGAGAGCATTAACAGGTTTTTAAAACCAACAAGAGCCGGAAAGCTAACTAAAATGACAAAACGAAAGAGCTCTCCTCCAAAGAAACTCCAAGAAGAAATGACAGCTAATGAACTGCTCAAAACAGATATCAGCAGCATAACAGAACAACATTTTAGAATAATAATGGTAAAATTAATAGCTGGTCTTGAAATAAACATAGGGGACATCAAAGAAACTATGGCTACAGACATAATGGATAATAACAATAGGCATGAAGAATTAAAAAATGTGATAAATGAGATACATAATAAATTAGAGGCCTCCATGCACGGATGGAAGAGGCAAAAAGGAGAATAAGTGACTTAGAAGACACCATTATAGAAAAACAAGAAGCTGACAAAAAAAGAGACAAACTGATCCAGGAACAGGAAAGAAGAATTTGAGAGCTCAGTGATAGGGTCAAACGCAACAATATCCGTATCATAGGAATCCCAGAAGAGGAAGAGACAGGGAAAGGTGCTGAAGGAGTACTGGAACAAATTATAGCAGAGAACTTCCCCGACCTGGGGAAGGAAGTAAATGTGGAAATACAAGAGGCTCAGAGGACTCCCCAGATGTAACTTGAGTCGATCTTCTGCATGGCATACCATAGTAAAAATGGCAAAATACAAGGACAAAGAGAGAATTTTGAAAGCAGCTAGGGAGAAAAGGACCCTAACATACAAAGGGAAACTTATCAGAGTGGTGACAGACCTATTGACTGAAACTTGGCAGGCCAGAAAGGAATGGCAGGAGATCTGCAATGGGATGAACAGTAAAAATATGCAGCCAAGAATCCTCTATCCAGCAAGCCTGTCATTCAGAATAGAAGGAGAGATAAAAACTTTTCCAAACAAACAGAAATTGAAAGAATTTGTCACCATTAAGCCATCCCTACAAGAAATCCTGAGGGGGACGCTCTGAAGGAAAGGTTGCAAGGAACAAAGATACCAGAGACACCACCACGAACATGAACCCTACAAAAGATACAAAGACTCTAAACCCACATATTTCAATAATAACACTGAATGTAAATGGGCTGAATGCACCAATCAAAAGACATAGGGTAGAAGAATGGATTAAAAAACAAAATGCATCTAGAATCTGTCTACAAGAAACTCATTTTAGACTGGAAAATACCTTCAGATTCAAAGTAAGGGGATAGAGAAATATATATCATTCTATGGGAAAACAAAAGAAAGCCGGAATAGCTATACTTATATCAGACAAACTGGACTTTAAATTAAAGACAATAACAAGAGATGAAGAAGGGCACTAAATAATAATTACAGGGTCCATCCATCAGGAAGAAGTATCATAAATGTCTATGCACCGAATATGGGAGCACCTAAATATCTAAAACAATTAATCACAAACAGAAACAAGCTTATAGATAAGAATGTGCTAATAGCAGGGGACTTTAATACTCTGCTTACAGCAATGGATAGGTCAACCAGACAGAAAATCACTAAAGAAATAATGGACTTGAAAAACACATTGGACCAGATGGATCTGACGGATATATTTAGAACTTTACATCCTGAGGCCAGGGAATTTACTTTCTTCTCAAGTGCGCATGGCACATTCTCCAAGATAGATCACATACTGGGACATAAAGCAGCCCTCAATAAATATAAAAGAATAGAGATCATACCATGCACATTGTCAGATCACAATGCTTTGAAACTTGAAATCAATTACAGGAAGAAGTCTGGAAAACCTCCAAAAACATGGAGGTTAAAGAACACCCTTCTAAAGAATGAATGGGCCAATCAGGCAATTAGAGATGAAATTAAAAAATATATGGAAACAAATGAAAATGAAAACACAACAATTCAAAATCTATGGGATGCGGCAAAGGCAGTCCTAAGAGGAAAGTACATTGCTCTCCAGGCCTATTTCAAGAGATTAGAAAAAGCGCAAGTCCAAAATCTAACAGCTCACCTAAAGGAACTAGAGACAGAGCAACAAGAATGCCCTTAACCCAGTAGAAGAAGAGAAATAGTAAAAATTAGAGCAGAAATAAACAACATAGAGACCAAAGAAACAATTGAACAGATCCATGAAACCAAGAGTTGGTTTTTTGAAAAAATAAACAAAATTGACAAGCCTCTAGCCAGACTTATCAAAAAGAAAAGAGAGAGCACCCAAATAGACAAAATTATGAATGAAAATGGACTTATTACAACCAACCCCTCAGAAATACAAGCAATTATCAGGGAATACTATGAAAAATTATATGCCAACAAATTGGACAACTTAGAAGAAATGGACAAATTCCTAAACACACACTCACTACCAAAATTCACACGGGAAGAGATAGAAAACCTGAACAGACCCATAACGAGTGAAGAAATTGAATCAGTGATCAAAAATCTCCCAACAAATAAGAGCCCTGGACCTGATGGCTTCCCTGGGGAATTCTACCAGACACTTAAAACAGAATTAATCCCAATTCTTCTCAAGCTATTCCAAAAAATAGAAATCGAAGGAAAACTCCCGGACTCATTTTATGAAGCCAGCATCACTCTGATCCCCAAGCCAGACAGAGATCCAGCAAAAAAAGAGAACTACAGGCCAATATCCTTGATGAATACGGATGCAAAAATCCTCAACAAGGTACTTGCAAATCGAATCCAGCAGCACATAAAAAGAATCATCCACCAAGATCAAGTGGGATTCATTCCTGGGTTACAGGGCTGGTTCAACATTTGCAAATCAATCAATGTGATACATCATATCAACAAAAGAAAAGATAAAAACCATATGATCCTGTCAATAGATGCAGAAAAAGCATTTGACAAAATACAGCATCCCTTCTTAATAAAGACTCTCGAGAAAGTTGGGATAGAAGGAACCTACTTAAACATCATCAAAGCCATCTATGAGAAGCCTTCAGCTAACATCATCCTCAACGGGAAAAACTGAGAGCTTTCCCCCTGAGATCAGGAACACGACAGGGATGTCCACTCTCACCACTGTTGTTTCACATAGTGCTGGAAGTCCTAGCATCAGCCATCAGACAACAAAAGGAAATCAAAGGCATCAGAATTGGCAAAGAGGAAGTCACACTTTCACTTTTCGCAGACGACATGATATTCTACATAGAAAACCCAACAGACTCCACCAGAAGCCTACAGAACTGATCCATGAATTCAGCAAAGTTGCAGCATACAAAATCAACATACAGAAATCGGTTGCATTTTTATACACCAACAATGAAGCAACAGAAAGAGAAATCAAGAAGCTGATCCCATTCACAATTGCACAAAAAACCATAAAATACCTAGGAATAAACCTAACCAAGGATACAAGAGATCTGTATGATGAAAACTATAGAAAACTTATGAAGGAAATTGAAGAAGACACAAAGAAATGGAAAAACATTCCATGCTCATGGATAGGAAGAATAAATATAGTTAAGATGCCATTAGTACCCAAAGCTATCTACACATTCAATGCAATCCCAATCAAAATTGCACCAGCATACTTCTCAAAATTAGAACAAACAATATCTTGCTCTGGATTATTTTTAAAGTTCCCCAGTTAATTCTAAAGTACAACCCTGATAGAGAATCACTAAGCTAGGAGAAACAGCAAATGCAGAGTGGCTGAGTGATGTCAATGGTGTAGCACAAGAATAATGACCCAAAGGTACTGCTGTCAAGGTACCCAGGGCTGCCTGAATCTAGTTCCCATACCTCAGCATTGTTTATTTCCAGTCCCACTAACTCCCCAAATTCCACACTGTTCTCCGTGTTTACATATAATAAATCCCTATTAATGAGGTAAGCTGAATGATTCATTTCTTGACACCAAAAGAACCAAATTAATATAGAAGTCAGTATCAAGTATATAGTTGCATGAAACAGGCCCTTAGCAGAAAAGGAAACATTTGAAATTGTTAGGGTATGATTGCAGAGTGGAAATCACACACAATCCCTGCCACATGCCACATACCAGGATGAAACGTTTTTTAGAAGTCCAGGTTATACTGTGGCAAAGCCACTAATTATACAATTGCCTTTGTGACTCATACGTGCACCCATTTAGGGTGAAGCTCTGAGGCAAAGTAGCATTTGACAGTTTCCCTTCTGACAGTGATGTACAAATTCTTATATAACCATGAGATGCTGACCCTGGAAAGCAGTTTTGTCTGTATTGTATCTAGGCATGGTTCTCAGTTACCATTCCAACAGGCATGGAATAACATGGATAGGTCATAGATTCAAAAATTTGAGAATCAGTGGACTAAACGTGTCAGTTCTGGTTCCTACCAAACATACATTCATGTCCTTCTAAAGACTTTTTATTGTCAGAGCTGTAGCACAGCCTTACAATCAGATTTTGTTTCACAGTGTCCAGTATTATATCCTCTTCATTGAGTACAGCTGATGGGACCAAGCCATACACCACCAGGAGCCTATGAACCTGTCTAAGCAAGAAAAAGCACTGCATAAAGATAAACCAAGCCAATTAGATGCTCAAACTCTTTGGAATCTGAGTAGAAACAATGAGGACAAGAAGTTAATAATGAAATCTAAAGCTGAAAGCCTCACCAAAGACAAGGTAATGGCAAAGCCAAGCAAAAGAAAGATGAGTGGGGGAAAATGCAGATAAGACAAAAGAATGCTGAATCAACTCAGTGACATAGAGGAGAAGGTCCACTAATTCCATGTGCTTAAGTCCCTCGAGCCATCATAGATGCTTTCCATGCCACACTGTTCTTGCAATTCTATAAAATGCCTATTTTCCTTACTATGTATCTTACTATGTGTATCTATATGATAAACACCTGTTTCTTGACCTAAGCCTGTGTCTTATTTCTTGAAACCAGAAATCCTGTGTAATTTCGAAAATAGTATACAGTTGCGATACACAAACAGGACTTCTGCAGGAATGTGAAATATTTAGACCTGCTTATTACCTGGTGGTAGGGTGAAGAGAAGATACACCCACCACAACCCAGGTTGGAATGTTAAGAGCCTGCAGGAACTGTGGCAAAGTTACTGGCCCCGGAGCACACATCCAGTGAATGTAAGTTGTGACACAATCACAACAGACAAAATTCAAGTGGCCAAGGAAGATCAGATAGGTGAGTGCTTTTGAAATTGAAGAGTAAATTTCTAAAGTGGCTCTATGATATTACTTCAGACTACAGCATCTGTCTGTGACTTAGTTACTCTCCAACATTTACACTTGAGTAAGTACTGGAAAAGTATAGGCAGAACATCTTTAGAAATGAATATATGGGGGCACCTGAATGGCTCAGTTGGTTAAGCATCAGACTTCAGTTCAGGTCATGATCTCATGTTTTGTGAGTTTGAGCCCCGTGTTGGGCTCTGTGCTGACAGCTTGGAGCCTGGAGCCTGCTTCAGATTCTGTGCCTCCCTCTCTCTCTGCCCCTCCCCCACTCACTCATGTGCACTCTCCCACTCAAAAATAAACAAACATTAAAAAATTAGAAATGAAAAAAAAACAAAAAAAAATAAAAAATTAGAAATGAATATATACAGTGAGGGGCCTATGTGCTTAGAGGTCAAGATGTAGAAATGTAATACAAACAATTCTGAATTAAATGGTGGCCACACTCATAATCCCATCTAAGGTAAAGTTTCCGACCATAGTTCTGGAGAAAAGGCAGTCCGAGATAGCAATGAATTTTAGAATATGACCTATCCTGTAAGCCAAAGTAGAATGTACCAGGTGTAGGATACACTACCCAAATGCTGTGTTATTGCATGACTCAAAAAGTGACTACCCAAGCAGGTGTGAGCTAAGCCATTGGAATTCTTGCACTGAAGAATGAAGTTTGTAAAATGCAAATGAGTGAGTCCCATAGCAAAGCGAGCTAAACCTTAAAGGACAGAGTTGGGAAACATGAGATACAGCCAAAGACACTGGAACAATAAGTAAGATTTAATGATGAGTAACTGAAAATTTATGAGGAAGCAGAATACAAAACTAGGAAGTAAACTAAAGCTTAAGTAGATATGAGGAAGCAGAGATCAAAAAAAGGTAGAGACAAAGAACTAAAACATGATGTATGAAATGGTGTCTATAATTAATACTGTACTGAATATTGAAAGTTTGCTAAGAGAGTAGATTTCAAGTGCTCTCATCAAACACACAAATGATTATAACTAAGTCAGAAGATTAAGTTAGTGGGGGCATCTGACTACAGTAATCATTTCACTATGTATATCAAATCATTGTATTAAATACATTTAATATGTACAGTTTTTATTTTTTAAAAAGATGTTAAAGGTGACATACTAGATGTAGGATACAAACCTCTGTTGCCAACATTCCCAAATCTGTCTTGGAACCACTTCTAATCCTTAAACCATTTTCCACAGAAGGGGGACTGAATTTTATTTTGTCAATTGTCTTTATTCAAATAGAGGTTTTTTAAAAAGTTTATTTGTTTATTTTTGAGAGAGGCAGAGACAGCATGAGTGGGGGAGGGGAAGAGAGAGACGGAGAGAGAGAATCTCAAGCAGACTCTGCACTGTTGCACAGAGCCTAATGTGGGGCTCGAACACACGAAACTGTGAGATCATGACCAGAGTCAAAACTGACTCAGCCACCCAGGGGCCCATCAAATACAAGGTTTTCTATATCTGAATTCTCAGGAGATCCCTGTCTGTCTTAGGAGGGTGGCTATGCAGAGCTGTGGGTGGTCCAAACTGCTTGGATGGCTCAAGAAAAGTCTGTTTCTTGAAAAGGAAGGAGCTACAATAACAGAAACTGCTAACAGGATTACAACCACAACTGAAGCTCACCAAGAATGTGAGTTTCCTGGAAGTGGTTAGGGTGTTACATTAGGGAATAAGGAACTGAGAATCTTCCCACATATTAGAATAATAGCCACTAGTAGTTCACAACAAAGCTGTTAATTAGGCATTTAAAGTCATCAAAGATGATGCTTGTGAGGATCTGTCAACTTCCACAATAGAGCAACCTCAAAGTTGATGACCAGGTAGTAAATAATTTATGCTTTGCAGGGCATATGGTTTCTGTCACAACTACTCTATTCTGCCACTGTAGCATAAAGCAGGCATAGATAAATACATACATGAATGTGGTGCTATGTTCCAATAAATTTGAATTTTGATTTTTGAATTATTTTCACATGTTATGAAGTATTATTCTCTCTTATTTTTCCCAGCCATTAAAAAATTTAATCACCTTCACTCACAGGCTGTAGAAAAAGAAGTAGTGGGTCACTATTTACAAACAGACCCTTGATATACAGACAAGGAGGGATGGTCACAAAACTCTTAAAATTTGAAGACATTATATTTAACATACCAAGGAAATTCTGATGACTGTGTAAACTTTGTCTAATGGGCTATTCTTGTTCTATATTTTTTAGAACATCTTAACTGTTTTTAAGTCTACAATTTAGTAGTGTTAAGTATATTCACATTGTTGAGCAACTAATCTCCAGAACTTTTTCATTTTGCAAAATTGAAACTCTATACCCATAAACAACTCCCCATTTGCCCCCTCCCCCAAGACCCTGGCAACCACCATACTTTCAAGAAACATTGTGTGGGTCTAGAGGGGGGATCCAGACCAGAGGATGTCAGTATGCTCATGTTCCATTCAGTGTCTTATAAAGTTGTTTAATCCACAGTTAAGAAATACAGTTATACTGGACCAAAGATAACACACATACAAACATATAGCTGGAACAAAAATTTCACAAAGTACTCACACTTTGTCAGATGGAAGCCAGTATTTTCTTATTTTATTTATGTTCTGTCCTAATCTATTCTATTCTAAGCTATACAATTCCATTCAAAACTGCGACCTAGTTTTAAGCAGTACCCAAGGGAAACTGCCAACTCCCAGGTTAAGTTGAATGGGTAGTGCTATACACCATTTTTCATACCACATAGGGAAAAGGGAACACTACAAATAAGCCAAAATTATAAGAAGCAAAGATAGGAGGTCATAAAAACACTTATAAACACACTGTGTTTTGGTCTGTGAAATTTTTTTAAAAAGTAAACTAACAGAGGTGCCTGGGTGGCTCAGTAGGTTAAGCATCCAACTTTGGCTCAGGTCACGATCTCACAGCTTGTGAGTTCAAGCCATATCAGGCTCTGTGCTGATAGCTTGGAGCCTGCTTTGGATTCTGTTGTCTCCCTCTCTCTCTGCCCCTTCCCTGCTTCCACTCTGTCTCTCTGTGTCTCTCTCAAAAATAAACAAACATAAAAAAGTATGCTAACAGCTCAAAATCAGGCTCCTTGTAGAGCTGAACATCCTGTCAATATTGGGCTGTTTTCCCACTGGGCAACAATCAAGAGCCAAAGAGTAATAGCCTTCTCCTTTGTATCAAAGGTGCATGTTCCAGGGAACCATAATCCCAAACACTTCTTACCAATTCTCGTGGAAGCATCAGCTGCTATTTACCATTCACTCCTGTTTATTTAAGAATAATCTCTTTTTCACTGTCTCTGTCAAAAGCAGATAAACAAGAGTAAAGCTCTCCACAAAACCCCTTAAGTAGCATTTGAAGAAAAAGGAAGAAAATAAATATCGGGACAGTGTTACACATTTACCCCATCTGGACCCTCCAGGCATTTGCAATTGCAACTCCTGAAATAAAAGATGGAGAGGCCAGTTGTTGATGAATGCATTAGAAGCTGGAAAGAATGAAGCAGAGTAAAAAAAGCAGAGAATGAGTGTTAGTTAGAATAATTCTAATTGCAGAACATGACAGAAGTTCCATAAACTGCTGCTGAGTAATTTCACTGAGATAAGTCGGGCTTAGTAATTTGTGTTCTCACTATGAGAACTAGGCTATTAAACGCAATCACAGTAGCAAAAGTAACTGAAACTCAAAGGATATACAGCAAGCCAACACAATGCAGAGGTGAGGCCATGAGGGCCATAAGCAAGCAAACCTATGATGAAGTTGAAGGCCAGAGGGGCGCCTGGGTGGCTTAGTCGGTTAAGCGTCCGACTTTCGCTTAGGGCATGATCTCGCGGTTCGTGGGTTCGAGCCCCGCGTCGGGCTCTGTGTTGACTGCCAGCTCAGAGCCTGGAGCCTGTTTCAGTCTGTGACTCCTTCTCTCTCTGACCCTCCCCTGCTCATGCTGTCTCTGTCTCTCTCTCCTAGAAATAAATTTTTAAAAAAATTAAAAAAAAAAAAAAGGTGAAGGCCAGAGTAAGCAGAACTAATGAAGAAGCTAAAAACATGAGGTGGGTTGAAAAAGATAAAGTGAATGGGCAAGTTGATATGTAACAGGAGAAATTATTCTAACAGTTTTTTGGTGGAGATTTTAGGTTTTTTTCTCTCTATGTATAGTGTCATGTCATCTACAAATTGTTGACAAGTTAACTTCTTTGCCAATTTGGATGCTTTTTATTTCTTTCTCTTGGATGATTGCTATGATGGCTAGGACTTCCAGCCAGCTAGTAAGAGTGGACCAACAAAACAACAGTAAACACTCTTAAAAATATAGAGAACTGGCAGTTGCCAAAGGGGAGGTACGTGAAAGGGATACAGGTGAAATGGGTAAAGGAGATTAAGAGAACACTTATCATAATGAGCACTGAGTAATCTACAGAACTGCTGAATCATTCTATTATACACCTGAAACTAATAACACTGTATAATTATATGTGAATAAAAATAAATCAAGTAAAATAAAATAAAATAAAATAATTTCCACATCAAATTGGGGAAAATATCTGCAACATATGATAGCTTCAAAATCTGTGAAGAAGAAACTCAAAAACAAGTTCCAAGGAAGATTTTTAACTGTTCTTGCTCATTAAGAATCAATAAAAACTAAAACATCAAAGAAGACCACTTTTCACCTTTGCAATTGGCAGATTTTTTAGAAATTATAATGTCATGTACTGGTGAGGGTATGAAAAAAAGGGCATTTCATATACTACTAGAGGGACTGTACATTTAATTCAGTATTAGGAAACAAACAATGGATATGTGCAAAGATTTATCTACAGAGATGTTCACATCAGTATTATTTATACAATATTAAAAGAGCAGTAATTGAACAAGAGCCAAATATTAAACAGGAATTAAAATATTATATTAATGCAGTGACATATTATGTGCCACTTTAAAAGAGATGCTATTAAAACACATTTTTAAAAAATTTATGTTTATTTATTTTTGAGAGAGAGACAAACCACGAGCTAGGGAGGGGCAGAGAAAGAGGGAGACACAGAATGTAAAGCAGGCTCCAGGCTCTGAGCTGTCAGCACAGAGCCTGACGCGAGACCCAAACTCACAAACCATGAGATCATGACCTGAGCTGAAGTTGGACAGTTAACCAACTCAGCCACCCAGGTGCCCCTCAACCATATTTAATAGCATGGAACATGTTTGAAATCTGCTAAATTTAAAATACCAAGCAACAAGATTTCATTAATGACCCTAATTTCAACATCTGACAAAGACTGCCACCCCAACCAAAAACTCACTTTTGAACAGAAACAAAATAGTAAAAAATAAAACAAAATAACATCAAAAATAGCAAATTTAGGTAACCTAACTCAAAAATCATTTAAAGTAAAAAAATTTTCTTCTAGAAATGCAAAGTAGGTTCATTATTAAGAAAGGTATTAAATAGGACACATATAACAAAAAGTTAAAGAAAAATATTTATTTCCATGTCAAAATAATCACTTACTTGACTGAGATAGCTGTTCCTTTGTCCAGATCACATTTTTACACAGCAATGGAAGGATTAACTCCTCCTATTCTGAATGAGAAATTTAGGTTTTGACACAGCAAATTATCAAAACTACAGCCTCCTACCTTGACTAAGGATAGTGTTTCCATCTAAGGCAACCTCTGTATTAGAATGACACTAAGAACGACACTTTTCGGGATGAGCACTGAGTGCCATATGTAAGAGATGAATTACTGGGTTCTATTCCTGAAACTATAATTACACTGTATGCTAATTTACTTGAATATAAGTAAGAAATAAATTATGTAAATACATAGGGGCGCCTGGGTGGCTTAGTCGGTTAAGCGTCCGACTTTCGCTTAGGTCATGATCTCGTGGTTTGTGGGTTCGAGCCCCGCGTCGGGCTCTGTGCTGACTGCCAGCTCAGAGCCTGGAGCCTGTTTCAGAGTCTGTGTCTCCTCTTTCTCTGACCCTCCCCTGCTCACGCTGTCTCTCTCTCTCTCCTAGAAATAAATAAAAATATTTTAAAAAAATTATGTAAATAAATAAATAAAATTTAAAAAGAAAATAAAAGTACTGGCTCCCAGAAATGACATTTCTAAGAGCTTCCCTGATAGTAGTCAGGGTAAAGTCATCCTTTCCTCCCCTACTTACCTTAATCACTGAGAGGGTCCTTCTCTTCTGCTACATGTTCAGTCATGTGGGAGAGCTGGTAGACTCTCCATAACACTTTTCAAAAGACATCCTTCATAATTCAGCCTAGTGAGGGATTACAAAAAGAAAAAGATTGCTTTCATCACCTATGACCCTCCCATACTCAGCTTGGTCAGCCTCCACTGCACTAAAAGACAGGAGTAGGTATTAAAAGGAAGCATGGGAAGTGGGGAAAATACACAAGGTGCTGCTTGGTCTAACCTACCCATTTTTAACACAATTTTCATACCATAATAGAAAAACTTCTGATATAACATGTATGATACTCTATGCTTTCCCTGGTTCTTTGTTCCTTTGTCTACTCTCACAAGAATGAAAGTTCCATGATAGCAGAACTTTGTTAATATCTAGAATAGTCTCTGGCAACTAGTAAGCATTTAGCAACTGTTTAAGGGGGGAGGTGCTGCATCACAACCATTTCTTCTCTACTACCAACGGGGGAGCCCCACCCAAACCACTGGCAGCTTACCAACACTTCCTAGCTGCCTCACAAGGACATCCATGGCAATGGTGATTCATTCTGGCTTGCTGATGAACCCACTGGGCGGGAAGCCTCAATATAAGTGACAGGTGGGTCTTAGTGTTGCTCTTGACCAATGACAAGGTTTCTGGCTATCCAGGAATCTGCATTTTTAACAAGCATTCCAGGTGACTGTCTGCATAAAAATATTTTATACCATGAAAATCTCCTTCATTGGGAAAGAATAATCTCAGAGGCTATGATAAAAATCTTTCAATGTGAAGAACACCCAGGTAGCTCAGTCGGTTAAGCATCCAACTCAGTTTTGGCTCAGGTCACGATCCCACAGTTTTGTGAGTTTGAGCCCTGCATTGGGCTCTATGCTGGCAGAACAGAGCTTGCTTGGGATACTCTCTCTTTCCCTCTTTCTGCCTCTCCCCGACTTGTGCTGTCTCTGTCTCTCTCCAAATAAATAAACTTAAAAAAAAAAAAAAACCCTTTCAGTGTGAAATAAAGACTATGGCCTCCTTAGACTTAGATCAAACTTAGAGGAAGCACAGGGTAAAAGACACAGTACTGGCTTAAATTCAAATTCATTTCCTACACTAACTAGCTATAATCTTGGGCAAGATATGCAAAATGAGAGGATGAAAAAATTAAAGGTTGGGGGCACCTGGGTGGCTCAGTCAGTTAAGCACCTGACTCTTGATTTCAGCTCAGATTATGATATCAGAGTTTGCAAGTTCAAGCCCTGCATTGGGCTGTGAGCTGGCTTGGGATATTCTCTCCCTCTCTTTCTGCCCCTCCCCAACTTGTGCTCACACTCTTAATCTCTCTCAAAAAAATTTAAAAAAGAAACTTAAAAAAAAAAATGAAAGGTTAGGATCATTACTTTCTAGTGTAGTCTGAATATTTTAAGATTCTTTTTATTCATACCATGATGGGGAAAATATCAACTAATTGCCTAATATCTATCAAGACTACCTTCCCTGTCCCTTCCCACTAACTGTGCTAGCCCACCAAAACCACTAACCACTTACCAAGACTTCACAATGATTTGATAACCATGTGCAGGATACCGATTTAAGCCTTTCCTAATTCTCTAGTAACCTCACTGGGCCAGGCCAGGCTCAGTATACCTCTTCACCAGTGGCATGGCTTCTGATCACATTTGGTGTCACCTGCAGGATAGAGGGAAGGAAGAAGAAACAAATGTAACATGGAATAGCCAAGTTTTGAGATCTAGCTTTAATTTACTTTTACCATGTCAGTCAAGTCATCCCGCCCATACCATGGATCTCAGATTTTGCTCTTGGTAATAAGCATTACTAATTAGCGTTAATTATATTTTCTATCTGGGAGACTGTTTCAATGTCTACAATTATTATTTATAAGAATTCTTCCATCCATTTAAAATGAGGTAACTTGCATATACAGGCACCAAGTAACTGGCTGTATCAAAGTGTTAGAACTCAGATATTAAGTATGATGCTTAATTTTCCTAGCTGCCTCCAAGTCTTTACCCTCTTTAGACCTCAGTATCTTACCTTTGAATGGGCATAAACTTGATTTTTTAGGGGCCCTTCTATGTCTGGAAGATAGGACCCTCCATTCTGTATTCCTAGCTAAAAGAACTCCCTAAAGGCAAACGAAACCTCCATCTAGCTAGTCATTGGATGGCATTTGGTTCATACTAATGATGAAAGGTAACAAAACCCTGGGCTCTGGGCTATCATTTACAATCCCAACTTCCACCAGGACTCACCTTACCTGTATGTAAAAAGGAATTGAACATATCTATTGCCTTAACAGCTGCCTGAGTTACCAAAATGATCAGAGGGAGATAGGTACGCCAGTGGCTACTCCCCTATCTCCAAAACTCAACCACTAGGAGGAAAGGGTCTCGGAGACCTAAGACCCACACAGGATAAGCCTAATATCCCCAAGAGTCCTTTCTTTTTAAGGAAGCAGCCTATTGTCTCTAACTTTCCCAGTCCCTAGCTGCTTAGCATGAAAAGCAATCCAGTCCAAACTATTAATATCATTAGATGTTGGTACATGAGCTAATGCAACCAGATTTCCTGTCACCCAGTGAGATGCAAACAACCCTCAAATCCCAGGAAAACCCAAGAGGCAGTTTCTCAGGGCTCATTTTTAACTGTTTCATTACCCACCAGCAAAAATGTCTTATAATCTACTAATAATCATGAAAGCCAGGGAGAAAGTTCTCCCAGCATACATGGTAAAGATTTCATGTCAGCAAGCATTGGGGGAGGGGAGAAGGAGTCTTGATGAGTTTGAGCCATCTCTTCATTAGATAAAGCAAAGCAGCTATTACTAGAGTAAGATCTGCACACGTACAAGCAGCTGCTGCCACCAGCAATTATTTAGCTTATTACATACAACTCAGACGGACAAGAATGGGAAAGAAATTTCTACAGGGCAGAACTGGGAAATAAATGGTAAATATAAACCCTGATGCATGAAATGCCTTTCCTAAGGAGACAAGAATAGAGTAGCTGGTAGTTAGGGACTTTCTCTGAAGACAGATTTTCTTTCCACCACTCCCTTCCCCCACTACATCTAGCTCTTTTCCAAACGAAACTGTTCCAGTTTCTGTTCCCCTTACCACCCAGTTTATTCTACTTCTATTTAGGTCAACAAATTTCAAAATGCAAATATTTTCAGTGTTCTTCTAACTTTTAAAGTCATAAATGCATACTGTGAGAAAAAAATTCCAGAAATATATTAAGGATAGGAAGTAAAAATGATAGAATCCCAGTGAGTTTAACACTCAAGTATGTTCTTCCAACTAATTTCATGTACACAAACATTAACTTTTATTTTACAAACATTAGGTGAAAACCATATTATTGCCCTCTAGCCTTATTTTCAATTAATATACTTGATACACCTTTCCAAGTAAAATATTCATCTATAAGACTATTTTTTTTAACATTTTTATTTTTAATTCCATGTCATAATACTACATAAATACATCAAAATTTATTTACCCAAATTATTATTCATCAATAGGTAATCTTTTCCATTTTTTATTGTGGAATATTTCTTTAGAATATTTTGGGGTATAGCCCTAGAAATGAAATTGCATGGTCAAAATCAGACAATATTCATTCTCCCCACTAATATATACTGCCAAACTGCCCCTACAAAGAATTACACTGAAATTGGGTAATGCCACCAACCCTAGTGTAACATATTTTAATATTTGCCCATGTGATGGTTATTAAATGCAATAACATAGTTTCTTATGAATACAAACATTTATTACTAAGAGAATTACAAAGATGAGTAAAATACAGTCTCTGCCCTTGAGCTTAAATGGAGACAGACACAAACAGGAAACGTTTACCATTATTATGTTCATGATGAAGATAAATTAAGATTTCAGTTCATGGTGCTTCCTAAATGGACTCTGAGGCTGTCGCTAATAGAAAAGGTCCATAAGAATATTATTTGACAGTACTCCAAATTAGAAATTCATCTGGTAAAATTCCAAGGAATTGTGCTAATGCTAAATCACCTCCGTGGCATTTTGATGTGACTTTGTTGTTTTTCCTTCATCAAGTCTAAAAGGTAAGAAACAAGCAGAAGCTGCTCATAAAACCACCTGCCCTCCCCGCCCCCCACAAGGCAGTGAAGTGAATGGAATGTAGAACAATATACAATTAGAAGATTCATTGACACTGGAACCTGGACTTCCATCTTTCTTTCTCCTACCATTTCCACTAAGCAGTGAGCTGCAACTATTTCTTTCAGAAACCAAATAGCTTTTCTCACTGGAATCTCACTGCCAAGCAGATCTCCTTATATATACTTAGGCTGCAGTAGTATCCATGCCAACTTGGGAACTATAGATAAGAATCCAAAGAAACTATATTTTTGGTACCATGCAGGTCAGATACAGATGAGATCAAAATGGATGATAACAAACATTTTAAAAACCTACCCAACAAAGATGGATGAATATGCAATAAAGCAAATATGGCAAAACGTTAATTGTAACATCTAATTGGTAGATAGATGGGTTTTCAAAGTTTAATTCTTTAGCTTTTCTATATGTATATTTAAAATTTTTCATAATAGAATGCTGGGAAAAAAATCCAGCAAGCAGCTTGAAAAATAACGCTGTTAAGTAAGGCCTTTCCTTTCATCTCACTCCTAAAATGAAACTATCCTATATTCTTTCCATTTTACTTTTTTAGATGGAGCTTTCTTGAATTGGACTTGGGAGCTCTTAACCTTTTAATGACCTGAAATGAATCACAATATACCTACAGGCAGGTAACCAAGACAACAGTGTGGGAGGTTAGGGAGGGTAAAGGGGAAGGCCGTAAGCTCTTGGAAGTCCAGGCTCCCTAACTGTATTAAGTTTCAGCAAGTGAATGTTTCAGAAACCCCGTTTCTTTGTGCATTAGCATTCAGACCCTGTAAACATTTGCCTCAGCCTACCTTTCTGCCTTATCTCACATTAATGCATTATTTTCCATATTCTCATTGCAAAGAGCTGTGTAGGAAGGAGGGAGTCAAGGCATAAGGCACCAAGGTATGATATGGCCACATTCTTCAGGTTAGTATATAACAAAAGGAATTTCTAGAGATGAAGCTCAAAACTTGATGTTGAAGTACATGGTATAACTGACTGACTGTAGGACTCTGGTGGAGGAGGCCTTATAATCAATCTAGTTTGAAGTGTTCTAGCTGGCTCACCTGTAAAATAGGAAAAAGACTTGTTATAAGCAGTAATGAATGAGGTAAATAAATTAGTTTCTGAGATACCAGAAGTATCTTTGGTGAGTGGAGAGGGAAACTCAACAACCACTGTTGAGTAATCATCCAAAGCAGAGTAGGCAATCTTTTTCTGTAAAGGATAAGCTTTATGGGCCACTGGGTCTCTGATGGAGCTACTCAATGCTGCCACTGCAGGCCAGAAAGGACACAGACCAAATGTCAACAAATAACATGTGTTCCAATAGGGCTTTATTTGCAAAACCAGGCAGTCCATGGGCTACATTTCCCTACCCTTGATCTAGAATGTGGAGCCCTACTTAGGAACACTATTTGAAGGATGATCTGAGAAGGAGTGAAAAGGGGATGAGTCTACCAACAGGAACCACTTAGCAAACACTGGGCACTGAGGATGAGGCTCATGATCTGGCAGCTATCACCCAGGTCCCACCAAGGAAGAGGCTGTCAGCAGCAGCAACAGTAGCAACATCTGTAAATACCAAAGACTGAAATCCAAACACAAAAAAATATCATTATCTCAGAAAAACTCTTATGATACATAGCTAGAAAGAAATACCAAGTTTCTGACCACATGCATTTTGAATAAACAGTTGATAGTCCAGAGCCTGTGGAGATCACCTTAGCAGGCACACGATAAATGTTTGTTGATGAGTCATGCATTTATTCATCCAATAAACATTTACTGAGGCCTACTAATGTGCCAGGCTGGGCTCTGGAGAAGAAGACACTGTTCCTGCCCTCAAGGAGCTCACAGTCTAACTGATAACATAGGAAAGGAGACAGGCATATACACAGACAATTACAATACAACCTGGTAAGTGCTGTAACACTTATCAGGTTGTATTATAATGGCCGATGTAAAATTTCTTTCCAGGGGGCGCTGTTCCAGGCTGCTGCTGGCTGCAACATCAAGGGGAAGAACAAATTGTAGAAATCAAAGGTTAAATGCTTTTAGGCTATTTCAAATATCCAGGCTCTCCCTAACATCTGATCAGATACAGGTTTGGGAACTAGATACTGGCATGATGTAAAATGGGATTCCCATACTTAAGGTAGGCACAGATGTCTAGAAAAGGACCTTCTCCATTACATCCTCTACAATACAGGCTCTGTTGTCATTTTGTTTTGCTTATTATAAATCTGTCATTCTCCCCCACACACCTAAGCCTGGTTTAACATCTGCAACTAACAAAATGCTGAAATACTGGAGCTTATGACTAACTGGATTAACCCAGTGTAACTGGATAGCAAAAAGCAATATGTAACACATCAGTTGGTACCTCTAAATCCTATAATCCTCCCCCATTCACTGAAAATATAAGAATTAGAATGTTATTAAACATATATATGAGATAGTATATAGCCCATGTATTGGGAATAATAATTTAGAAAGGTTTACTTAATAAATATGATTAAACAGATTCTTTAAATTATATACCTCATAATAAATAAGAAAAATGAAATGATGTAATAATATAATTTTCCCAATCACTTTTCAAAACCGAATGATAGTAAGAGACTTCTTGTGAAAATATTATGAGTCATTTGGCTCAGATGGTTTTATACAAAGACAGGATGGAACTTTCTGTGTCCCATACTGTTCTTAATAGGGTCCAGTTTTTAATGGCTGTTTTGTCTATGCACCAGAAAATTGAGCTGATGACGTCAATAAATTGTTGCCATTTACACTGGGATCCCTGTCTTGGGATTCAGCGTCTTTAAGGCCACTATTTTATATGCTTAACATATTATTTCCCCCTAAAGTCATTATATTGCTCTTGCCTACCTACACTGTTTCACTCTACCATGGTCAGCCCACACTCACAATGCTTTCTCACGTGTTACAGTTCGTTCCTACCAGCATTTTACAGCCCCAAAGTGCTTAGTGTTATCTATATATGTGGACATTGCACTATGTCCATACCCTCCCCCAGATCACTCATAAATATTCAAAATAAGATCAGTCCCAGAATGGATGGGGGCGAGGATACTACCGTTTTGTGTCTTATCTAAGTTGGCTTCTTATTAGGGACAAAATGTTCCTGTGTCTTCTTCCCACATGCACAGCCAGGGTGCACTAATGCTATGCAGCATTCAAGAAACTCTCCTTTTAGAGAAAAACGAAATAGCTATCTATTTAAAGGACAAAGAAATGTTATCTCAAAATGGCTACCAAGAATCTGACATGTATTCCACAAAGCAGTTGCCTTTGGAATCACAAACATTTTTTAAGATTCAAAGCCAACATGTACTAGGAGTATATGTACAACAAATCACACGTATCCTTTGCAGTAAATGACAAGGATAATAGATCCTTATACAGAACACATAATATACAGCTCTTACAAATATGTAACATTCAGACCCAAATTGAATAGTTCACAAAGAGTTAATAATTAACATTTGAGAATCCAGCCTCACCAATAATCAGAGAAATGGATCATAAAACAAAGTTACCATTCTTTTACATATAAAGTTAGCAAAAAAGATTTTAAATTCCTAAATAGCTAGGTACAAAAAATGACAGAGTTTTTTTGAATGTTACTACAGCAAATCTCTATAATGTTCAAACTTTTTGATGACCAATTCTAATTCTGGAACTCTATAAAGAAATAACTCAAAAAAGATAAACAATAAAAACTAAATGAAAATGAAGACATTCATTCTAATAATTTAAAATACTGAATTTCTTAAATTATTTCCATACAACAAGATATCATGAAACCATTAGATGACGATTGCAAAGAATGTTTAGCATGGAAAAATGTTATAATGTTAAACACAAAACACAACATAAAATAGTATAAATACATGATCAACTGTAGAAAAATGCAGGGAATGAAAAGACGTGAACACATTTATAACACTGGTTATCTCTGGGTGGTAAAACTACCGATCCTTTTTCCCCATACTTGATGGTTATCCTCAGACAAAGCTAAAATGAAGATTTACCAAATTTCTAGATTGAGGAAACTATGCAAACTTAAACAATGGAAGAAAAATCACAAAATAGAAGATGGACAAATTTACCACTTGCTTTCAAATCTCTACAAACCAAACATTTGTAAACAAAAATTAAAAGGCAAAAATAACCTGGAGTATATAACAATGCAGAAATCTGAGTAATAGACGTTATTTGAAGAATACTTTCAAACAGATAATAACAATAACACTCAACTAAAACTCCAACAGATAAAGCAGTGTAAGCCATGAAGTAATATCACATGAAAGAAAATTAAACTGCTAAGAAATATATAGAGGAAGGAGTCCAAACTCACTAATAACTAAAGAAATCCAAAATTAAAATAATACTGGTTTTTATCTATATCATCCTTTTTGAAAACAAACACCACTGAATACTTATGTGAGTAAAATTTGGTATGACCTTTTCGGAATGAAATTCATCAATACATATTGAGTGTTAAAAACACATTGATATAGTAATTCCACTTCAGTAAATCTATCCTAACAAATAATAAAGAAATACATGTATTTTCAGTCGTCTATTATAAGAAAAGAAACAATAACCTTTCCTTTACTATTGGACATTTGTATTAACACACCACAATATTAATAACGGGTAAAAAAAAAATATTTACTGCAGCTTAAAAGACTGCTTTCTCAAAGCATTTGACCAGATTTCAAATCAGGCAAAACAAGAAGGGTGTGTCCAGCATGCTGCAGTCGGCCATTTTAAACCCTCTGCAGAACAAAAAGCATAGAAGACAAGGGTAGATAAGGATGGCCAGCCACCCCAGTAGGCTACAAATCAACAATTCTTTACTTTGTGTCTTCTACATACGTAAAGCTGTAGGATGCACCCATAAAAAGCAGCCAAGAGCAAACAGGTAAGTTAAAAACAAAATGTGAAATCATAAAAGGAGGGTCCCTTAAGTTTGCCCCCTCATTTTAGGGGATTAAAGCATAATGTTTAAGAATACAGCATTATGGACCCATACAATCTGGACAAAAATCCAGTTTCAGCCATTCAAATGGATGTAAAGCTCTGGGCAAATTACTATGTCCCTCATATTTTTCATTTGTAAAATATGAATAACGGTACTGCTATTTCAGAAGATTGTGGAGAGTACTAAATGAGTTGAGGCACGTGTGAAAGCACACAGACCAGTACCTGGCACAGAGTTTCAAGTGCTACAGACGTTTGAATATAATTATTATAAATACAGAAATAGGCTCAGAGAAGGAAAAGGACCAATAGGAGATTACAGCTAGGATTATCGGAAAAGATCCGTCTCCTCAATTTTCAATCCTGTGCCCTTTCAGCTACATATTTAAGTGCTAAACTATTAGTTTTAGCGATTTACAATAGATCCTCACTGACAGCCCTCTGAGATCCACAACAGTAGGACTACCTAAAAAATTCTTCCCCTTAGGCTAAAGTTTTGCAGAAAAAAATAATCTCGAGGAAAAGGTATGAACCTAGGTCACCTTCACACCACCATTCCCATTTGTCCAAACTCTGGGTTTAAAGTGTAACATGGACGTGGAAACAGCCAAATCCTCACCCCTATGTTCTGCAAGGGGGAAAAGCAAGGGCTTCTGACCAACGTTAACAGATTCTCACAATACTGCAATCGCTGTGTTCTGCAACTCTGAAGGAATGAGACAATGTGTCGAATGCCAAGTACAGCGGCCCAAAGTCAGTCAGGGGGCCCTCCAACTGTGTACTGCCGGAATGTGGCCTGTCTCCAATGCTCCCGTTTTATGCATTTCTTACATACACCAGCTGTCGAAACCTTTCATACAGTCATCATCACCTCGGCATTTTAAACCCACATTTATCAATGGTCCACTGAAGGACTAAGATTTTAGGTTAATTTCTGGTGAATATGGCCACAGCCTAGGGCAACTCTAACTCGGCAGATCCTTCCACCCAACCAGAAAGGTAGCTGTACTTCTCTGCAAGGCCCCCCAGCCCAAGATGGCCTAGCAAAGACAACTTACCTCCCCCCTCGCCATTTTGCAATCTTAATTATATCTACAGTGCACGCCTCCCCGTCATTCCGTCTGAAATACGCATGCGCCCCTCTCCCCTCCTAAAGCCAACCGTCACAATGTCGTCTTAAATACGCATGCGCGCCTTCACTTTCCCTCCCAACCGTGGCTGCCCGCTGTGTACTGGAAACCCTGTTTTCTTAAATACGCATTCGGCGCTCCCCACCCCCCCCAACCCGAGCTTGCGCGTGCTCACCTCCCACTCTCCCTAGCTGGGGCCCCTTCCCCTCAAATCAGGCCTTCTCAAATATGTGTGCGTGATTCCGCGCCTCCCCCAACCTCCCAAATACACATGCGCACCAAGACCGTCCTCCCCTAGTCCCTGCCCTCCTTCCTCCTGGGTTTCTTATATATACATGCCTCATGCTATCTGGACGTGTTTCTCGCCATAGTTGTGCCCCAGTGCTCAAGGAGAGCCACTATCAGCATTTCCTAATGGAGGCAGGTGTGATAAACTAGGGACATGGAATATGGGAAAGACGGCATTGCAGGTGACGGCAGAGGGCAAATCTAGATGGACGCTGACCCAGTCCCCAGGGAGGAGCTGGCTTACCCTCAGATTCTGTAATAAGACCCACCACCCTGAACAAAGGCAAAACAACAACAACAAAAACACCTCTCATAATTGGATGAGCCTACTCCTAAGGCCCCCCCCTTTAAATACACCTGCTACGTAAGATGAACTCCCAAAATTTTTAACCAGAGAACGTAATGGGAAATACCGACGCTCCTGTGCCTCAACCTTGATTAGAGGAAAGAAGTCCGTATCCTTTCACAATGGAAAGTAAACGCTCAATATCCTTTTGTAGGTCTGAGGACCGTGCTGTCCTTCACTTTTTCCTCTCGTGAACCACGAGAATACACAAATCAAAGAGTCTTCCCGGCCCTAGTTCCCTCCTCCCCCCTCCGTGTTTTTCTACGTTGTTATTTTACCTCCAGGCTGAATAGTGTCGTAGCATGAATTCTTAGCTCTCGCTGCAGCAAGACAGGGTGGACAGAGCAACGGATCCAGAGTGGCTGCACAGGCCAAGGTGGAACTGGACAGCCGACAGAGAACCAGCCGCATCTCTAGCCGCAGCCCTGATGCCAGTTAAGGGCTGCCTCTCCCGGACCGCCGCAATGTGCTTCTGGCGCATGCGCTGAGTACGCCCTCTTCTCCCCACCCCCACCCGCTACCGCCCTTCAGAGGTTAACCAACCCTCTGGTCTTCACTTTTTCTCCAGGGCCTAGGGCTCTATTCCATCTGCTTCCTACTCGTATCTTACCCTTGTTCCCACCGGCTTTCATCACCATCTCTTCTTCAGCCTATCCTTCCTTTGTCAATCCCTCTTCTATTCTTAGTTCACTGTTTCACTGCCAAATCTCCCAGTTGCTCTTTGTGTTCTTTTTTTGTTGCTATAGCAGTTTTATTGAGATATAATTTCGTGCCGTACAATGTACCAACTTAAAGTGTACAATGCAGTGGATTTTAGTGTATTCACAGAGTTGTATAGCCATCACCACCATTTTAGAATTTTTCATTCCTCCAAAAAGAAACCTCATCCCTATTAGTGTATCTTTGTGTTCTTTAAATTTTTGTTTAAATATGTAAGGTTTTAACATCACCATTTTTATTTTTATACATGTAACAATGTGTCATTTTAACTATTTTTCCATGTTTCTAATTATCATCTTTATCTTTTTAAATAAATGGACAGCACTCATTTTTTAAAAATATTGTTAAAATCGAGGTCAGCACTTAATAATTCTTACAAATGGAGTTACTTGCTCTTTCCACTTCTCTTCCTTTTGACAATACTTCCCTAATCTACAATGGTTCCATCTGAAGAGAAATTCTAAAAGGAGGCACAAGTTGTAAATTTTGAACCTTATAAAATATTTAGATTCCTGGGCCTACTTATTTGTCTGAACTTCCCAGTTCATAAGCAGTTCCTCTGGAGCGGTAAAGAAGAAATTTGGAGACCTCTATTGTAACCACCCATTTTAGACTAACATTCTATTTCCCTCTTTTCCTTCACCTTATACCCTCTTGTATAGGCTGTAATGGTTAATTTTATGTGCCAACTTTGCTGGGCCATGATGTCCAGATATGTGATCAAATATTATCCTGGATGTTTCTGTGACAGTGTTTTTGGATGAGATTAACATTTTAATCTGTGGGATTTGAGTAAAGCAGAATGCCTCCCGTAATTGGGGTGGCCTCATCAGTCAGTTGAAGCCCTGAATTAGAACAAAAGACTAACCTTTGTCAAGCAAGACAGAATTCTGCCAACAGATAGCCTTTAGACTTGAACTGCAACACCAGCTATTCCCAGATTTTGGACTTCCAACAAAGATATAGATATATATTTATAATTATAGATACATAATTATAACCATGTTGTAGATATATAGATATAGATATAGATAGATAGATATCATATTGGTATGGTCATATATATTCATATATAGATAGAGGTATCATGTTGATTCTGCTTCTATGAGGAATCTTGACTAACATGGAGGATTTCCTGAAACCTGTGAATACCCTTAATTGCGGTTGGAGTGCAGGGAGGAGATGTAGCCAAAAAGAATACTCTATTAATCCCTTGAATACAGCTTTACCTTGTCAAATTGTACATCAACTAAATCTGACATGGAACTGGATTTGACTTTGCAAAAGTCATTGCAAGGATGTAAAACAACTGAGGAAGTAAGTACCTTTGTCTTCTCACAGTCCAATAATTTTTCCATGATGGCACAAGAACTTGTCTGTTCTTTGTGATTTTGAGGAATGAGGCAGCAGGAAAGCAGAGATTGGGAAGATAGTACAGTAACAAACTCATGTTAATAAAGGTTTTAATTTCATTGCAAAAAGTTAATTAATTTGAATAGGGGACAAAATGGCAAAGAGACCAAGTAACAGGATTGATTTGTTTATTGACTCCCTGATAAATTACTTGGAGAATGATCTGTTGCAACAAAGTCCAGGCAGGGGGCGAATATAAGATACACTAAGGCCTAGAATCCATCCACTCTTGTGTATGGGCAATAAACATATCTGGTTATAGAGCAAAGGTGTGTCACTTAAAAGGATGTGTATGTTTTTAAGGAGGTCACAATATAATTTTGAAGATGTTTATTTATATCAATCAGAATTCATTGCAAGGAGCAGAAAACCCATCTGCATTTTAGATGTAGGAGAGAATTTAATATAGAAAATTACATATTTACAAACTATTTGGAAGGAAAAGAGGAACAGGTTCTAGGCAGAATCTCAAGGAATAACTCCTAGAAGAATATAGAACTGACCAACCAGAGTTCTCTCACCAGTACTACTGCTGTCTCAGTCTTACAAGCACATTCCCCAGGCCCTGCCCCAGGCCCCTGCCTCCCCTGAGGCCACTGCCTTTCAAAAAAATGACCTAACAGAGAACATGACTGAGACTTAAGATTCCTGAGGGAAAAAAAGGGGTCCAGTGGTCACTTGGCCCTTGAGCCCACCCTCTCCCCACAAAATATGCAGCTGGACATTGAGGAATAAAATGAGACCTTCTAGTAGGGACCTATCCTCTGGCTGGGGCTTGAAGGTCCATTTTTTTTAACCTTCACATTTTATTTTTTTTAAATAGTTTATTGTCAAATTGGTTTCCATATAACACCCAGGGCTCATCCCCACAAGTGCCCTCCTCCATGTCCATTACCCCCTTTCCCCTCCCCCCACCCCATCAGCCCTCAGTTTGTTCTCAGCATTCAAGAGTCTCTCATGGTTTGCCTCCCTCCCCCTCCCCCACTATTTTTCCCCTTCTTCTCCCCCATGGTCCTCCATTACATTCCTCCTAATCCTCCCAATCAAAATTGCACCAGCATTTCCCTCAAAACTAGAATAAACTATCCTAAAATTTGGATGGAACTACAAAAGACCCCGAATAGCCAAAGTAATATTGAAGATGAAGGTCCATTCTTGAGGGTTTTAAGTCCCCTCCCAATTCAATAGATCCCCATGTCTTGAAGAGCCCTGTACTGAGCCTATGCATAGGCAACATTAAAGGTAGGGGTCCAGATCTGATGGGGTTCTATATATGGAGGCTCCAAGTTGGTGTAAGCCATCTTCAATGTGTCTGTGTGTTTGAATATGAGATCCAGTGTCCCAGAAATTGACTTAGCGGTCTTAGGAGGGTCAGGGGCTCATATCAGAGATTCTCAGCCTACAGGCCCTTAGGACAGTGTTTAGGAAATCCGACATGTGGTCTTGAAGGTTTAAGTACTCCCAGAAGAGGGATTATAGTGTTGCCACTGGATCTGTAGGCTCCAGTCTAAGATCATGAGTGTGAACCTGAGGCCCAGGATAACGGGGTCCCCGTTAGAACTGAGAACATGGATCATGGTTCTGGTGGCCCCACCTAGGGTAGAATTTACAGAGTACCCGTCAAAACAAACAAAAACAAAAATTAAAAACAAAACAAAACAAAACAGCCTAACCAGAGTTGCTAGTATCTATGAGGCTACAACTGCATCCATGAACTCCAGAATATACCAAAGCCAAAATGAAAAACCATAGCTGCTGCTGTCACCACCATAACTGATTATTGGCAAGCAACGCTGGTGAATGAACATTAAAATGTTATTTGTGTGGCAAGTTTGCACAATTTGCTTGCCAGCAGGAAGGGACAAAATGTAACTGGAAGATGCCACGTTTGCCTCCCAAATCTTGAGGAGTTGATTCTGATTGATAGACCCTATTTAACGTCCAGAACTTTGGCTGCAAGTGAGTATAGAAAGTGGAGTTTTTGACTTTCCAACTTTTCAAACAAGAAAGATAGTTAATTGAATATTGAATAAGTCAATCCAGAGTACCCAGCTCAGTGGTACATATAGTAAAGGGAGTATTCAACTGAGAGTTTGGAAGCCTGGGATGGAGTCCTAGCTCTGTCACTGTCTTAATTTGATCTTGGGAAGATTATTTCCTCTCTTGGGCCTAACAGAGTTTATCTAGTAATTATTTAGGAGAAAGACTTTAAGCATGAGAATTATGTCATCAACTTTTCATTTGGTCAAGAGATGATATAGACCTGCTTTAGAGTAGTAGTAGGATGGAGAGAAATATGACACCTTGTAGAAATATTTAAAAGGTTAAAGCATTTTATAATGATAAAAGGGATGATTCACCAAGAAACTATAACAACTAAAAACGTATATGCACCTAACAAAAAATTCCCAAAGTGATGGGGAAAAAAACAGACAAAATTGAATAGATAAATGAATAATCCAACAATAATAGTTGGACACTTGAATATTCTATTCTCAATGATGGATACTACCAGTAGGCAAAAAAAAAAATCAGCAATTAGATAGAAAACTGGAACAATACTGTCATTGACTAATTGACTTAACTGACATCTAGATAATCCAACCAATAGCAGCAGAATAAAAATTCTTCTCAAGCACTCATGAAACATTCCTCAAGACAGACTGTATGCTAGGCAATAAAACAAGCTTCAATAAATGTAAAAAATGGTTGAAATTATACAAATATATTCTCCAATCATAATGGAATAAAATTACAAATCAATAACAGAAGGAAATTTGGGGAATTCACAAAAGTGTGGAAATTAAATATTGCATTCCTGAATAACCAGTGGCTTAAAGAAGTAATCACAAAGAAAATTAGTAAACACCTTGAGATAAATGAAAAAGAAAACACAACATACCAAAATTTATGAGATGCAGCTAAGGTAGCGCTCAGAGGGAAATGTATAGCTGTGAATACCCATATTATAAAAACAAGAGAGATCTCAAATTGATATCTTTAAGAAACTGAACAAAGAAGAGCAAACTAAGCATAAAGCAAGCAGAAGGAAAGAATAAAGATTGGAGTGAAAATAAATGAAATAAAGTGTTAAAAAAAAATACTAGAGAAAATTGACAAAGCCAAAAGTGGCTTTTTCAAAGGGCAGGAAAATTGAAAAACCAAAGAAACAACCTTAACTGGACTGGCCAAGAAAAAAAGAAAAAAGACTCAAATATCTAAAGTCAGGAGTGAAAGAGAATGCATCACTACTGACCTTACAGAACTAAAAGGAATATTATGAACAACTGTATGCCAATAAATTAGGTAATCTAGGTGAATTAAACAAATTCCCAGAAAGACACAACAGCCAAAGCTGCCTCAAAAAGAAATAGAAAATCTGAGTAGACCTACAACAAGTAAAGAAACTAAATTAGTATTTTACAGAATTCCCATAAGAAAATCCCAGGCCGAGATGGCTTAACTAGTGAAAATTTGCAAACATTTAAAAGAGAAATAATATTAATTCCTTACAAACTATTCCAAAAAGTAGAAGAGGTGGGAAGACCTCAAAAATCATTCTTTGAGATCAGTATTACCTTGAAATGACAACCAGATATATCATTATAATAAAAATACTACATATCAACATTCCTTATCAATAAAGATACAAAAATACTCAAGAAAATACTAGCATAGGGGCGCCTGGGTGGCTTAGTCGGTTAAGCGTCTGACTTTCGCTTACGTCATGATCTCGAGGTTCCTGGGTTCCGGCCCCACATCGGGCTCTGTGCTGACTGCCAGCTCAGAGCCTGGAGCCTATTTCAGAGTCTGTATCACCCTCTCTCTCTGACCCTCCCCTGCTCACACTGTCTCTCTCTCTCTCTCCTAGAAATAAATAAAAATATTAAAAAAAAAAAAAAGAAAATACTAGCATGTCAAATCCAGGATCATAAAGATAGGATTATATACCTTGATGAAGTAGTATTTATCTGAGGAATATAGGGTTTGATGAACATATAAAAATCAACATAATATACCACATTAATGGAATAAAAGACAAAATCACATGATCATCTCAATAGCCACGAAGACTTTGACAAGATCCAATGAACTTTTATGATAAAAAAATGCTTTGCAAACTTTCCAGTTTGCTTAGCAAAACTATTCCTATAGGAGGGAACTTTCTCAGTCAGATAAAGGGTATCTACCAAGAACTCAGCTAACACCATACTTTATGGTGAGACTGCATGCTTTCCCCTTAAGGTCAGGAATAAGACAATAATGCCCATTTTCACAACTTCTATTCAACTGGTAGTTCTAGCAAATTCAAAAAGTCAAGGCAAACTCAAGATATGCAGAAAAAGCATTTGACAAAATTCAACACCCCTTCATGATAAGAACATTCAACAAAGTAGGAATAGAAAACAACTTACCTGATAGAGAAGGTGTATAAAATACCTATAGATAACACCATACTTAGTGGTCTTAAAGTCTGAAAGCTTCCTCCCTCCCCAAGATCAAGAATCAGACAAGGATGTTGGCTATTACCACTTCTATTCAACATTATACTGAAAGTTCTAGTCAGGGCAATTAGGCAAGAAAATGAAATAAAAGACACCCATATTGGAAAGGAACAATTCAAACTATCTCATGTCATTTGCAAATGACATAATCTTGTTTACAGAATCCTAAGGAATCCCTTAAAAAACTATTCAGACTACAAATCAGGTCAATTTATCAAGGTAGCAGGATAAAAGGTCAATATACAAAAATAATTGTATTTTTATATACTAGCAATGAAAAACCAAAAAATGAAATTAGGAAAATAATCCCATTTACAATAGCATCAAAAAGAATGAAATACTTAGAAAAAATTTAACAAAAGATATGTAAGACTTAGACACTGAAAACTATAAAATATTGTTGAGTGAAAATAAAAACCTAAATAAATGGAAGAACATCCTGTGCTCATGAATTGGATGACTCAATATTGTTAATACTCTCCGATTCTATCTATAGTTTCCACAATATATATCAAAATCTAAGTTGCCTTTTTTTAAGTAAATGGATAAACTGGTAATAAAATTCATAAGGAAATGCAAGAGACTCAGAATAGTCACAACATTTTTGAAAAGAGGGGCAAAGTTGGAGGCCTCACTCTTACCAATTTCAAAACAAAATATAAAACTACAGTAAAGAAGACTGTGTGGTACTGGTATAAGGGAAGCCATATAGATCTATGAAATAGAAATGAGGTAAACATACAAGAAACTAAGGAAATGAAGAATGACAATAACTAACTCCAGGAGACAAAAACCTGTGCAGGTACTGAAAATTGATCAGAGTATTCATGGCTCAGCCATGAGTAGCATTGACATAGTTATAATTATGTAAATGTTGGATATTGACTTAACCAATATTAGGAGAAAGGTGAAGCAGCACGGGGTGGGTTGGAGTGGAGAATTTGAAATATGTAAGTATATGACATGGACCAAAAGATGGTGTAGATAAGAGAGGACTAAATGTACATCCTCTGAAATAGAAAATCATAGGTGAGACATCTAAAATTGAAACATCAAGAACTCATGAGCATTATCTACAGTTATGACTCTTAATTCAGTGTTTCAAACTGTCGGTTACAATCATTCAATGTACTTAAGAGATCAATGTAATGGGTCACCACAAGCATTTATTACAACATGAATAGAAAACATCATAGCCAAATTATGGAAAAAGCCCAAACATTCATCAACTGATGAATGGATAAAGAAGAGGTCATACATACATACAATGAAATATTACTCAGCCATAAAAAAAGAATGAAATCTTGCCATTTGCAATGATGTGGATGGAGCTAGAGAGTATTATGCTAAGCGAAATAAGTCAGTCAGAGTAAGACAAATACCATATGATTTCACTCATATGTGGAATTCAAGAAACAAAACAGATGAATATAGGGGAAAGAAAAGAGAGGCTAACCAAGAAACAAACTCTTAACTATACAGGACAAGCTGAGGGTTACTGGAGGTGGGGGGTTGGACGGGTTAAATAGATAATGTGTATTAAGGAGGGCACTTGTGATGAGTACCAGCTGTTGTATGTAAGTGATGAATCACTAAATTCTGCAACTGAAACTAAAATTACACTGGATATTAATATTAACTGGAATTTAATAAAAACTTGAAAAAGAAAAAAAAATAAAACTAGGATGTTTGCCTGACGGGGGAAAAAAAAGAGAGGCAGGTGCTTACAAATTCATCACCTATCTTTGAAATTTCATGTTGCCTTCCCATATATTAAACTGAATTAGACTTTCAGGATCTTAAGCCTCAAGAAAAACAGGAAAGAATATATTTCCTTATAGAAATCATTTATGCCATAGTGTCTACTGTACTATACATATCAAATTAATATTAATTTCTTCTTTCCCCTTGTCTTACCCAACAGTCCCAGACTAGGAAAATACAGCTGGTGGTGTATATAGATATAGACATACAAATTTCATTGTTACTTCATGATTTTAAGTTCCCTTCTGCCAAATACAACTTTTATACATTCCAGAGTGTAGCTTACATTACATATGATCCTAATTTTTATGTGGGCTCTTTCTTAAATATATTGGAAGTTTCTAAATTAAAAAACTTAATTGGATAGAGAACTTGTTAGATTTTCTACTTGTATCAGTTATATAAGAAATTTATAGAAATTTTATAAGAAACTTTATAAGAAATTTATCCATTTTATTAGTTTATCAAATTTATTGGCATAAATTATTCTTTTAATATCTAAAATAAAACATAAAAGTGCATTGCACACATTAAAGGTAAGTATTTTTTCTTAAACTTATTTGAGTTATAACACATACACGTATCCTCTATTGTGATGTAAAATGCATATCTTACTTCATGTCCCAATTAAAGCTTTTTGAAAACCCTGAAAGGGGATTTAAACATGATAATAAGGTTAATTTAATAAGCATATATCAAATTTTGAACCAGGGAGAGAATTTTTGCCTTTGAAACCATTTATGCAGAATGATTTAATTGTTTAAGAATAAAACTCATTTCATTACTCTATAATGGCAATTGCTCATGCTCTTTGGCTCTAAACTATTAATTTTTGAAAATGTTTATCTTTGTCATTGCATTTATGGAACTAGTTGCACATTTCAACCAAGTCTTATTGAAAATAAAGACCAACTGCTACATTTACTATTCTTATGTCTATGCTTTACTAAATATGTTTGTATTGGATGCCTGGAAAAAAAATCATAAGCAAAACATAGAGTTAGTAGCTTAAAGAAAAATGTTTCTTATGGATTTTAAAAATTACCAACAATCTAAACTCATTTCAAAAATTGTAAAGTACAGAGAAGAAAAATAAGGAGAAAAAATTGTATTCAATCATGTAGCCCCAAAATAGCTATGGTTGATATTTCAGTGTCTAGTTTTCTTTTTTTTTAATTTTTTAATGTTTTATTTATTTCTGAGAGAGAGAGAGACAGTGTGCGCAAGGGAAGGTCAGAGAGAGAGGGAGACACAGAATCTGAAACAGGCTCCTGGCTCTGAGCTGGCTGTAAGCACAGAGCCCCACGCGGGGCTTGAACCCACAAACCATGAGATCATGACCTGAGCCAGACTCTTAATCAACTGAGTCACCCAGGCGCCCCCAGTGTCTAGTTTCCCATACTTATTTATATAGGTGTATAAATGAACATGTTGTTAATCTTATGTGGTTTTTGTAAGATATAAACAATTTGGGAAAAACCAGAGAGGAAATCTGTCCAATATTTAAATTACAGTTTTGTAATTTATTTTCCAATAATAATGTGTTCTTTACACTGGATGCTTCAATCGGGTTATGTTTCATAACTTAAATGGTAGTTTAAAAACTTAGTTAAAAACTAAGATTCCTGCAAAAAATATTCAAGATTGTGAGTAAATCTCACTGTGGCATTTTAAAGATTTTTTTCCTGCTTTATGTATTTCATATCTTTGTGGACATTTGTATTTTATTTTTTAAAACAAAAAAGGAAGTTAGTCTACTTTGTTATAATTTGTTTCTGGATTAGATACATCTCATACATATTTTTCCTGTGTCCATAGATCATATATAAAAACTGGTCATCTACTAGATCACAAAGAAGACCTAATTCTTAATAATAAGAAATCCTACAGGGTACATTGTCTGAGCAAGGAGGGATTCAAACAAACTTGAAGACTCAAATATTTATTTTTATAAAAAAAAGAAACAGAAAATACCACCACTCAGTCATGCTTTTGACTTCGAGAATAGAAGGCAAAGTCAGGCAGGAGGGGCAGCTGGAATGCCTGTGACACGTGAGTGGGATCGTAAGCAAACCTTGTGTGACGTCACTGAGGCTCCTAGAGAAAAACGGCCACTTGTTTCTAAGCCGCCCTAAGGAAAGGTGCGTCGGACCCTCAGGGGCAGTGGTGGGCCCGCTCACCCTAAGATCTCACCATCGCCATGAGCAATAAAGAATGTTTCAAGTGTGGACGCTCTGGCCACTGGGCCCGGGGATGCCCTAGAGGAGGAGGAAGTCGAGGGCGCGGAGCTAGAGGCCGTGGCAGAGGTTCCCAGTGCAGTTCCACCAACCCGTCTGACATCTGTTACCGCTGTGGTGAGTCTGGTCATCATGCTAAGAATTGTGATCTTCTCGAGGACATCTGCTACAACTGTGGGAAAAGTGGCCACATCGCCAAAGACTGTAATGAGCCTAAGCGAGAGAGAGAGCAGTGTTGTTACACTTGTGGCAGACCAGGCCATCTGGCTCGTGATTGTGACCGTCAGGAAGAGCAGAAGTGCTACTCTTGCGGTGAATATGGCCACATTCAGAAAGACTGCACCCAAGTCAAGTGCTACCGGTGCGGCGAGACAGGTCACATGGCCATCAACTGCAGCAAGACCAGTGAAGTGAACTGCTACCGCTGTGGCGAGTCTGGACATCTGGCCAGAGAATGCCCCATTGAGGCTACCGCTTAATTTTTTTCTTTGTCCCTCCCTCCTTTTGTTGATAGTTAATTGTATTATTTTCTCTGAAACCATTTCACTGACCAGAAGTTGATAGAGGCTACTCCCAGGCTAGGAGGGAAGGGCTGCAAAAAAATCTCCAAAAAAGTTGTTCACTTTTAGATGTCTTCTACTGTAATTAATGTGTTTCTGCACCACTGGTGAATCTGATCGACAGACATTCTAGGTATTAGGCAATTTCTAGGTTCTTTGTGTTTCGCTCTAACATTTAGTTAAGTGCTACTCTGTGTGCCAGCCCCCATTGGAGGAATTGGGTATCTATCAATGAACAAATGAGATCAAGTTTGGGAACTTAGGCCTAGAATCTGTTGAAAAATAATATAATGTGTCAGTGAAGATAAATTGCTGTGGAGGTAAAAGGATGGAATATGGGTGGACATGTGGTTCTGTCTTAGATACACAAGGTACCCTGAGGAGATGACATTTTCCTCAGAGATTCATTACATAAATAAAGCTCATTCTAGAAATGTGTATGACCTCATCAAGTGACTTTAACTTTATTATATACTTATTTCTTTGAATTATCTGATCTCATTAGCTTTTAAATAACATTGAAAGACATCTTTACCTGGCCCTACCAAAATGTGTATAGTTTAATGAAAATAAACCAGAAAAAATATGTATAATATATGTAAGTAGCTTTGAGAGAGAGCAATGAGAAACAAACAAAAAAACCTTAAGAAAAAATTGTTGACATAAACAATTATGGGTAAGCTGGACTTACATATTTTTAAAAATCTAACAAAACAGTGTAAACATTAAGATTTAACATAGATTGGAGATTTGGCAATTAAAAATGCCCATTTTCATAGATAGGAAAGTTATATTTATATTTAAGAGTTTCTGAAAAATGTCACAGATATAAAAATGTCCAGTTTCATATGCTGAACTCTATTTTTTAAAATTAAATCTGAAAAGCAATTGAAGTTTGATAAAATAGAAAAGGCACTTTTAAATTATAAATAAAGGGGCACTAGAGTGTCTCAGTCCGTTAAGTGTCCAATTCTTGGTTTTGGCTCAGGTCATGATCTCAATTTTTGTAAGTTCAAGCCTGCATTGGGCTCTTTGCTGATAGTGCGGAGCCTACTTGGGATTCTCTCTCTCTGTCTCTCTACTACCCCTGCACTCTCTCCCAAAGTAAATAAAGAAACTTAAAAAATAAAAATAAATTCTAAATAAAACCTTGGATGGGGGACGTAATATTGTGTCAAGAAAAAAATTGAAGTTGTAATGAAAAAATGATTTGAAAGTAATAACTACACATTAAATCCCAAGGATCTGACAGAATTTATACTAGAAAAGATAGTTTAGAGGTGCCTGGGTGGCTCAGTTGGTTAGGTGTCTGACTCTTGATTTTGGCTCAGATTATGATCTCTTGGTTCATGGGTTCAAGCCCCACATCAGGCTCTGTGCCGCAAGTGAGGAGCCTGCTTGGGATTCTCTCTCTCTGCCCCTCTCCTACTTGAACGCATACTTCTGCGTGTGTGTGCACTCTCTCAAAATAATAAAAAGATAGTGTAGAGGGTACAATTTTTGCTCCATAATTTCATGAGGTCAAGGAAATGTAACTGATTTTTATAACTGAAGCCACATTCTTTATGAACCTTCATAAAACCTGATGTGTAATCTTTCATTCTCATCTAAAAGACTCCTTCAATACAGCTGAGTTTCAACTTCTGTGACCCTCTTGGGCTCCTACAAATTGGTTCTGTTATTTCATGCTGTCACAAAAAATAAACTCAGGCACACTCCCAGCCCCTGAGGCAATCTCAGTTCAATCTACCAAGACACAACATGAACCCCCTACATCACAATGAGCCAATCAAATTCTCAAGTCTCATCACAGTGCTGAGCTCTAGGAATGGAGTAACACAGATCTCTGCAATTCCATCTGGAATTTCATTTCCTATGTCCTTAGGAGTTTGTCCCAGAGTTGGAGGGGGGAAATAAGCTATCTTCCTTTATAAAGGACACACTTAGCTTTTAAGTCCTCTTTACATTCCCCTTATGCAATTTGTTTCTAGTTTAAGAGGAAGGAAAGCCTTATTTTGAGTCATTAGTATCCCTGTGTCAGAAGTTACAAAATTTCAGCCTTTTTACTGAATCAGCTCCATAGTTTGTTTAGTGTGACCCATATTCACGAATTAGATGTCAACATTTAAAAATTGGAACATTTTCCATAGAACTTCTTATTTTTTGGTTTCTCTGGAAAAAACAAAGATCAAGAAGCAATAAGCACCCATTTCTGTGTAGAAACTTATGGCAGAAGGTAACATTGTCTCCCTACAGACAAGTCACAAGATCCTCCTCTTACTTCAGCACCTACTATTCCCCATAATCTTGCAAAAACCCTGGCAAGCATTCCTCTCTCATTAACTTGACCTGCCAGCCTCTCTAGATGCTTCAGTCTATGACCTTTGCGGTATGTTTGGGGATAGGGATAAACAGCTACATAACACTCACCACACAAGGACATATTTTTTAAAATGTTTGTTTATTTTTGATATATATAGAGAGATGGAGTGCGAGTGGAGGAGGAGCAGAGAGAGAGGGAGACAGAATCCAAAGCAGGCTCCAGCTGTCAGCACAGAGCCCCGTGAGGGGCTGGAACTCACAAACCTCTAGATAGTGACCTGAGCTGAGCCACCCAGGTGCTCCTCACTACACATGTTTAAATAAAGCTGTTTATATTCTCATATTTGTAGATATAATCAGGAAAGCATATTGTATCAATAGAGGCTTAAAAGGCATTTTATCAAATTCAAGTTTCTAATTTAAAAACAAAATGAGGGGTGCCTGGGTGGCTTAGTTGGTTAAGCGTCCGACTTTCGCTCGGGTCATGATCTCGCGGTTCGTGGGTTCAAGCCCGCGTCGGGCTCTGTGCTGACTGCCAGCTCAGAGCCTGGAGCCTGTTTCAGAGTCTGTGTCTCCCTCTCTCTCTTACCCTCCCCTGCTCACACTGTCTCTCTCTCTCTCTCTCTCTCTCTCTCTGTCTCTCTCCTAGAAATAAATAAAAATATTTTTTAAAAAAATGACAAAACATCTCCTAGAAAACAACTTACAATAGGGTTTCATGGGACTTCTGCTTCCAAGAAGATTGAATAGATGTACTTTTACCTATTATTCCATTCAGTGCAATAAAAAACCTTGAACATTATAAAACAAACAAGACTCTGAAAGGTAGAGAGAAAATGATGGGCAAGGGCTTCTAGATCAAAGGAACTACATGGCAGTGAGTTCCCTGGTGTGCTTGTTTGTTTGTTTGTTTGTTTGTTTTGCCTCATGTATCCTGGACTTGAAGCTTAAGAAGCTAGCAACCCAGAAATTTTAACAGGCCCAGAAATAAAAAGCCCCAACAAGCCCCAACAAGCCCCAACAAAAGACTACTTTGACTAGCCAGAGGGCCAGGAGAAAGGCAACCTAGAAAGACAGAAAACTTTTAGACAATTAACTGCTCGCTCTACCTTAACCAAACATCACAAGTAAAACTATAGCCTCAGGGGCGCCTAGGTGGCTCAATTGGTTAAGCGGTTGTCTCTTGATTTTGGTTCTGGTCATGATCTCACGGTTTGAGTTTGAACCCTGTGTAGGGCTCTGCACTGACAGTATGAAGCCTGACTCTCTCTCTCTCTCTCTCTCTCTCTCTGTCCCTCTCCTGCTCACCCTCTCCCTGTCTCTCTCAAAATAAACTTAAAAAAAAAAAAAAAAACTATGGACCCATCCCCACCAGCAAAGGCCTAATGGGGATCCAAGACTTACACCCTGATAAAACTGCAACAAAGGGCCCCAGTCCCCTAGTTGGAGTACTGTCCAGAGAAAACCCAGCAGTAATGAAGCGGCTTTTTGAAACTAAAAAATTGGTAAACCTCTAGCAAGACTAACAATGGAAAAAAAGAAAAGAGATGTTGGGAATGAAATTGGGGATATCACTATCAAGCCTACAGACATCAAAGGAATAATAAAGGATTATGATGAATAACTCTCCATACATAAACTGGACAACTTAAATGAAATGGGCCAATTCTTAGAAAAACACAAACTATCACAACTCACCCAATATAAAATGGATAGTGTGACTAGCACTATAACTACTAAGGAAATTGAATTAGTAATCAAATATTCCTCCTCAAAAAATCTCTAGGCCCATATGATTTCACTGTAAAATTCCTCCAAACTTTTGAGAAAGAATTCATACCAATAAAAAGCCTCAAGAAAAGCTTACTTTTACTATCCAAGGTATAGGTACCCTAGAAAGATAGAAAACAGAAGAGGAAGGAACATCTTTCAATACATTTTATAAAGCTAGAATTCCTTTAATAGCAAAATTAGACAGTGACTACAAAAAAAGAAAACTAAAGATCAACATGAATATAAGTGCAAAAATCCTTAACAAAATATTAGCAATTAAAATTCGGCAATATATTAAAAGAATTATATACATCATAACCAAATGAGATTTATTCCAAAGATGCAAGACTGATTCAATATTCAAAATCAATAAACGTAAGCCAACATATTAAAAAGCTAAAAAAGAAAAACCATTGTCATGTGAAATTAATGCAGGAAAGACATTTGATAAAATCTAGCATTCACTCATTATATAAACTCAGAAAAATGAGAATAGAGGGAACTTCCTCGACATGATAAAGAACATCTACAAAAAACTCTACAGTTAATATTATGTTTAATAGTGAAAGAATACTTTTCTTTGGAGGTCAGGCAAAAGGCAAAGATGTAGGCTCTCACTACTCTTAGTACGAGTTCAAGTTAGTGTCATAAGATAATTATGGAAAATGAAAGGGATGCAAATTGAAGAGGAAGAATTAAAGTTCTTCTTATTGGCAGGTGACATGATTGTCTACATAGAAAATCCCAAGTATTCACCAGAAACCCCTCTTAGAAGTAATAATTTCAACATGGTTGCAAGATAACAAGAAAAACACAAAACTCTATTGTATTTTCATATACTAGCAGTGAATACATGAATACTGAAACTAAAATTTCAATACCAGTTATAATCACTCAAAAAAGAGAAATACCTAAGCGTCAATTTACTAAAACATGTACAATAATTGTATACTGAAAGATTCAAAATGTTGATGAAATAAATCAAAGATCTAAATAAATGGAGAGACATGTTAATGCAAATTCTATAAAAATCTCAGCAAGATTTGGGGCGCCTGGACAGCTCAGTTGGTTAAGTATCCGACTTGATTTCAGCTAAGGTCATGTTCTCATGATTGTAAGATTGAGCCCTGCATCGGGCTCCATGCTGAGTATGAAGCCTGCTTAGGGTTCTCTCTCTTCCCCTCTCTGCCTCTCCTCAGCTTGCTCTCTCTCTCTCTCTCTCTCTCTCCCTCTCTCTCTCTCTCTCTCTCAAAATAAATAAATGAATATTAAAAAATATCAGCAAGATTTTTTGTATATATAGATTATTCACTTACGGGTAAAGGCAAAATAGAATAGTTAAAGAAATTGTGAAAAACAAGAATTGGTGTATCCAAATTCAAGACTTATTTAATTGCCATAGTAATCAAGACTGAGTGGTCTAGGTGGAGATATAGATATGTGTAGGTCAGTGTAACAGAATATAAAACATAGGAGTAAGTTCTTATAAATATGCCCAACTGAACTGTGATAAAGGTGTACAATCAATTCAACAGAGTAAAGAAAAAAATGGAACCTCATCTTAAGTCTCACATCATACACAAAAATCAACTAAAAAGCAATCACAGACTTAATTGTAAAATTTAAACTATAAAACTTTTAGAGGAAAAAAAAATTTTTGGGTGATCTATGGGTAAGTAATGAGTTCCTAGGCATGACCACAAAAACAAGAACATTAAAGGAACAATTTGTAAATTGGACATCATCAAATTTCAAAACTTTTGCTCTGAAATACCCAGCTGACAGAATGAAAAGACAAACTGCAGAATTGTAGAAGATATTTATAAACCACATATCCAACAAAGGATTAGTACTTAGAATATATCAAACAACTCTCAAAACTCAACAGTTGAAAATTCAAACCACCCTTAGAAAATGGGGAAAACTCATGAAGAGACATTTCACTAAAGAAAATATGCAGAGATCAAATAAAGAAACATTAAGATGTTCAACATCATTATCCACGAGGGAACTGCAAGTTAAAGTCACAGTAAGATATTACTGATAAATAATGACAACATCAAATGTTGGCAAGAATGCAGAGAAATTAAATTATTCATACATTGCTGGTATGAATATAAAATGGTACAGCCACTCTTGAAAATAGTTTGGCAGATTCTTTAAAAAGTACACACATGAGATGCCTGGGTGGCTCAGTCGGTTAAGCGTCTGACTTCAGCTTAGGTCATGATCTCACAGTCTGTGGGTTCGAGCCCTGCATTGGGCTCTGTGGTGACAGCTCAGAGCCTGGAGCCTACTTCAGATTCTCTTGTCTCCCTCTCTCTGCCCCTTCCGTGCTGGTGCTCACTCTCGCGCTCTCTCTCTCTCTCTTTCTCTCAAAAATAAACAACCATTAAAGTTTTGTTACAAAGTATACATGCAATCACCATACAACCCAGCAATTGCACTCTTGGAATCTAACCAGAATAATGAATTTTAATATTCACATCAGAGCCTGTACACAATTTTCATAGCAACTTTATTTGCCAAAAATGGAAACAATGCAGCTGTACTTCAGTAAATGTATGGTTAAATAGTGATTATATCCATAATGGAATATTACTCAACAATAAAAAAGAATAATTCATAAAAAATGAAGATGAATCTCCAGAGAAATAACATTGAGTGGGAAAAGCCAATACCAAAAGATCATATACTGTATGTGCCACTTATGTAACATTTGTGAAATCATACAATTAACAGATTAATGATCATCGGGAGTTAGGGAGGGAGGGTGAGGTTATGAGATGTTACCATTGGAGAAAACTGGGTACATGAGATATTTATGTATTACTTCCAACAATTACATGTAAATCTGTGATTATCTTAAAATAAAAAGTTTAATTAAAAATTTTTTAAATGTTTACTTATTTTTAAGAGAGAGATAGAGACAAAGCATGAGTGGGGGAGGGACAGAGAGAGAGAGAGATACATAGAATCCAAAGCAGACTTCAGGCTCTGAGCTGTCAGCACAGAGCCCTACATGGAGCTCGAACTCACAGACTGCAAGATCATGACCTGAGCCAAAGCTGGACACCTAATTGACGGAGCCACCCAGGCGCCCCTGAAAAGTTCAATTTTAAAAAATCGGGCTTCACAGTGGAAAAACCTGACAAACACTACCTAAAACAGGAGATCAAGTTCAACATGCACAATCACAAATAATGTTGATAGTATATACTGTTTTTTTTAAATTGAGTTTTTAATTTTAATTCTAGTATAGTTAACATACAGTGTTACATTAGTTTCAGGTGTACAATATACTGATTCAACAATTGTATACATTACTCAGTGCTCATCATGATAAATGTTTTCTTTAATTCCCATCACCTATTTCATCCATCCCCCCACCCACCTCCCATCTGGTAACTATCAGTTTGTTCTGTACAGTTAAGAGTATATTTCTTGGTTTCTCTCTCTCTCTTTTCTTTTTCTTTTCATTTGTTTTGTTTCTTAAATTCCACATATAGGTGAAATCATATGGTATTTGTCTGTCTTTGACTAACTTATGCTTAGCATTACACTCTCTAGTTCCATCTATGTTGTTGCAAATGGCAAGATTTCATTCTTTTTTATTGCTGATTAATATTCCATTGTGTACATATACCACATGTTCTTTTTTTTAATATAACTTATGGTCAAATTGGTTTCCATATGACACCCAGTGCTCATCTCAACAAATACCTTCCTCAGTGCCCATCATTCATTTCCCTCTCTCCCCTACCCCCCATCAACCCTGAGTTTGTTCTCTGTATTTAAAAATCTCTATGGTTTGCCTCCCTCCCTCTCTGTTTATAACTTTTTCCCCCTTCTCCTCCCCTGTGGTCTTCTGTTAAGTTTCTCAAGATCCATATATGAGTGAAAAGAGATGGTATCTGTCTTTCTTTTACTGACCTATTTCACTTAGCATAATACCCTCCAGTTCCATCCATGTTGATACAAATGGCCAGATTTCACCCCTTCTCATTATCAAGTAATATTCCGTTGTATATATAAACCACATCTTCATTATCCATTCATCAGTTGATGGACATTTAGGCTCTTCCATGATTTGGTTATTGTTGAAAGTGCTGCTATAAATATTGGGGTACATGTGCCCCTATGCATCAGCACTCCCATATCCCTTGGGTAAATTCCTAGCAGTGCTTTTGTTGGGTCATAGGGAAGTTTTATTGTTAATTTTTTGAGGAATCTCCACATTGTTTTCCAGAGGGGCTACACCAGTTTGCATACCTACCAACAGTGTAAGAGGGTGCTCATTTCTCCACATCTTCGCCAGCATCTATAGTCTCCTGATTTGTTCGTTTTAGCCACTCTGACTGGCATGAGGTGATATCTCAGTGTGGTTTTGATTTGTATTTCCCTGGTGATGAGTGACGCTGAGCATCATTTCATGTGTCTGTTGACCATATGGATGCCTTCTTTGAAAAAGTGTCTATTCATGTTTTCTACCCATTTCTTCACTGGATTTTTCGTTATATACTATATTTTATTTATCCATTTGTCTATTGATGGACACTGGGACTGCTTTCATAATTTGGCTACTATAAATAATACTGCAATAAACATAGAAGTACATGTATCACTTTGAATTAGTGTGTTTGTATTTTGAGGCTAAATACCCAGTAGTGTGGTTACTGGGTTGTAGGGCAGTTTTATTTTTAGCTTTTGGAGGAACCTCCATACTGCTTTCCACAGTGGCTCCACCAGTTTGCATTCCCACAAACCGTGTATGAGAGTTCCTTTTTCTCCATATCCTTGCCTTGTTGTTTTTTTGTGTTTTTGATTTTAGCTATTTTGACATGTGTGAAGTGATAACTCATTGTAGTTTTGATTTGTATTTCCCTGATTATGAGTGATGTTGAGGTAAACATGTACCTATAGTCTAATCATGAGAACAAATCAGGCAAATTCTGAGAGAAAGGATTTCTGTAAAATATGTGACAAGTACTCTTCAAAACTGTCAAGGTCATCAAAGATAAGAGAAGCATCAAAATGATCACAGCCAAGATGAGTCTAAGAAAACATGACAACTAAATGTGATGAGATGTCCTAGATGGAATCCTGGAACAGAAAAAGAACATTAGTTAGAAACTAAGAAAATCTGGGGCGCCTGGGTGGCTTAGTCGGTTGAGCGTCCGACTTTCGCTTGGGTCACGATCTCGCGGTTTGTGGGTTCGAGCCCCGCGTCGGGCTCTGTGCTGACTGCCGGCTCAGAGCCTGGAGCCTGCTTCAGTCTGTGACTCCCTCTCTCTCTGACC